>JAASLG010000196.1:0-36112 GCA_013365235.1 Cercospora sesami
GTTCCGTCCCTGAGCAGGCGAAATGTTCTCTGCTGCTTGGTGTAGCAAAGACGTGCGATAGCTTGGCGGCCTGCTGTCAGAAACACAACTTCGCAATAAGTACAGAGCAGAGATCCGAGATGTACGTTAGAGCACGGGGTGTAGAAGATCTATTACTGACTTGCGTCCTCGATTCTTCTGGGAGCGTTCAGTAACGGCGCACGCTATTGCAAAAAGCTTTGGGAGCCTCTGTTTGGCGGGTGTCACCGCCGCCGGAATACACAGTCACCAAGGCTGTACTGTGAAGTTCAAGACTCCACAAAAACTACGAATGAAAAAGGCGGACATGTACGGAGATATTGCGTTCAAAGCTGTCTTGTAGCTTGCTTGGGTCGTCTAGAAAGTCATCAAAAATAGAGGGAAACGCAGAAACAGAGCCCGAACAAGCGGCCAGCGACCTACTGACAAGGAGTACGGATGAGCTGGCCATTAACAAAGTGAGGGAGGTCGTTCGGTCAATCCGAATCGAACTTGGGAAACAGAAGACGGAGATCAAGAACCTCCGCAAGAGAGGCAACAGGAGCAGCGAAACCCGGGCCACAGTCGGATTGCTGGGTGCTCCAACGTCACTCTGGGCACGTGTGATGAAAGCTCAGGTGCCGATGCCACGAGTCGCAAGAAGGTAGCCCGACTTCGTGTGAGGACAGGAGAATGGCTAGACTTGTCTCTGTCACAAGTTTCGGCATAAGGCCAAAACATTGAGCCAGGAGTGGGAGAGAAATTCCGTCAGTATTATTGAGAAACCAGCTATGCGCAAGACGGGGGTATTCTATTGTCTGCGAAGAAAGGCACCGCGAAGACAAAGCTCTGACAATGAGGAGTATTTAGCATACTGTCTTCGAATTCCCAGCTTTCATACTGCTTTACGTCAAGGTTGGGTACAACTAGATCTCCGCCTTGTAGAGACAGCCTCAAAACCACCACGTGAGACTATTCCCGCGCCTGATACGATCACTGCTCATTCAACACCCTTTGGGGGCCACTCATAAGGTGTGTGGTCACCTGCGAGGGTCGCTCTGTGCCCCAAAGGCGAATATGCTATGATCCTACCGCCCCGGCCGCCACGTACATAGCACAGAAACCAGCCTTTGGAGTGCAGGGCAGCGTCGATGAGATCATCTTTGCATTTGTTGAAGACGAAGAGGTTGGTCTTCTCAGGCACCCAGTCAAGGTCACTGCCCCATTGATACCATCTGTCTCCGCACTGATAGCCCCTATAACGTTGCGCTTCAATTGATGTTAGCACTCGTTCCTGTAAAGTGGCTCGCTTTCATGAAGAGCAGACTTACATTTTGGACGAGCAATCAGCGTCGCTTCCATTTGCTCAATGCATTGCACGAGCTCCGTGGCCTTGGCGTTGTGGGTTTCTGAGCACCAGGATGACTTCTTGGTACGTGCCGATGTGGAAGTCACCAGAGCACCAAGCACAAGGAGCAAGAGCTTCTTGAAATTCATCTTGGGTGTTCAAAGGCTTGATGAGCTGCCGAAGCTATGAATTTTGAGCTCGACTTTGTCGTACGGTTGCGAGAGGGATCTTGGGCTCGAAAGGTCGAAGACGAATCGAGTTGGATTACTGTGCAGAAGAGAGGTGTCGATACGTTGGCTTGAACAATTCATGTGCGGTCAAGGAATGACAGGTGGCAGAGCGGCAGAGTCGATTTCTAGTCATCATGTGGCCTCGCAAATTTTTGCGGTCCACGTATTGTTACGATCCGCAAAGATTCTTTTCGTGGTGGAGGCCGCTGTTTTGAGACTCAGTCCGTGTCGTAGCCCACGAGCGAATGTGCGAACGACTTACCGCCAAATCCATAAATGTGCCAGCGAGACCCATCCTTAGCACTCAGGGTCGCGTCGAGAGAATGGTCCTCACGCATATCGAAGATGAAGAGATTTGTCTTCCCTGGACGCGACTTGATCTGATGTGTTGTATTCGCCCATTGAATCCACTTCCTGCAGCGAGAGTAGCCTTCAGAAACGTGTTTTGTGACCTCCGTGAGCATAGATCAACCTCGACATGGAGAAGTATGGTTGTAAGGCACTCGCTTTTGACAAAATCTTAGGGTTTGGGACGCTTCTGTAGATGCTATTGCATAGCGAGACCAATTCTATTGAGGCAGACTGGCTCTACCACCCTCGCTGATGAATCGCAACTACATCGGCACCCAATCTCTTCTCTGTCTTCGATCTTGCTTATGCCCATTCCTCTGATGTCTGGTGGCACAGCGAAACCTTTCTGCTTTTCCTCTGGCGTGCTCTTGAAGGTACAATACTGCAGCCCATCATGTATGTAGCCCAGATCTGAAAAGTGGTGCAATTCTTGAGGTTCGAGCAACATAGCAGCAGCGAGCGAATGCACTGCTGCATCGCCCCATCTCTCATAGTAGAAGCCGCCGTCCCTGTCTAGGTGTTCGAAGAGTTTACGATATGCGTCAGAGCGGAAAAACTCCATATCTGCGATCTCGAAGTTGCTCCAGAAGTGGCACATGTTCCACAAGTCTCCTTTGCCGTCCCTGTTTCGAAGCCATGCAAGTATCCAACGGAATGGCCATGGCATATACGATGCGTCAATCATCGCCACCCACAACGGAGTCGTCCAGATGCTCTGGCTAGCTTTATAGTCGGAGAGCTTCCGGAAAAGAGAGGCTACAGTCTGCCCACGTTCCCAGAGCGCCATGTTGTAGCCATACTTCTTTCCGTGGGTCTGCATGGCAACGAAAGGATCATAGGTCAGGGCGCAGGTGAAGCGGATGTCAGGTTCGACTCGCCAGTAGTATTTGTACGGGAGCAAAGCAGGATGGTCGAAGAAGAAGCTAGAAAACGTAAGTCACAACCGCGCGAAAAAATGATACGACGTACCCTGATTGGAATCGACACATATGGCGATAGCTCTCTGATCCGCCATATTGAATACCCTGCTGCTCCATGGACTGCATCTGAGATTTCGCCTTGTTCTGATCAATCCATTCAGGATATCCCCACATGTCCTTCGGAATCTGTTCAAACCTCACATCGATTCCCTCGCCCACGGCATGAGCGACGTTCTCCTTAAACTCATCGCTCCATTCCATATCATTCAAGAATACCCAAGGATAGCCGAAGTGATCATTGAATTGTTCTTGGACGCTTCGTACGCTGGCCATGGCGCCATGGACTTCGAAATTCCGGGCTAGCATTACCAATACGGCAGATGCACGAGCTGTAGTATTCAGCACGGGATCTTGACAGCCTGTGTAGAATGGCCGATCCAGGGCCTTGGCTGGGCGCTCAATAGCATGATTTCGTACGTGGAGTCCGACTTCCAGTAGTAGGAGGAACGCAATCAATCCAGTCAATTTTCCCCAGTGCAGACCGGCCGTACGGTACCAAGCGCGTAAATGGCTGCGAGCAAAGCCGAGTATGGAGAGCAGCATGGCGCGAGTCTATCCCATACTGTCCAAGTGAATGAATCTCAAGGCAAAAGTGTTGTTGATCAACATCCCACATGACCAGGCAACTTGATTGATTCCATGAATGTGCACACAATGACCAACGAATGAAAGCGGTCGGCCATGCTTTGTGACGCAATAAGGTTCTGGTAGAAATGACGCCGTGCATAAAGCTACAGTAGCGCCGGGGCCCACAATGGCAGATCAGCCTTGGCGATCCGCCCAGTGGGTCGGCACGCCTGACGATTTCTGGGGCGATCACAGTGAGATGAAACTCAAGCGCAACGTGGGATGTCGAACAGAGCATTTGAATGGTCGGCCAACGCAAGGAGGATGCAGACAGTTGGAAGGATCCCCTAGCTTGAAGGATTCCCTAGGGTGCCCAGATTAAGCTCTTGGCCTATGACACGCACACATCCACCAACATCCTACGCGCCAAGGCGGAGATGGGTCCACGTTGCTGTATCATTGCCGGCGTCCATTCGCGGGGTTGTGCCCTTGCATTCCTCTCATCGTCAAACGCGTTCTACGCGTTTTCTCTGCTTTTTCGCTCTCCAATGCGGACCAATTGGCTGGAGGATGTCGAAGCTGCCTCTGCGGTAGTCGGGGCCGGTGTGCTGTGTTCGGTCTTCGCACAGCGTTCATTCACTCAGCACTCGGGACTGACTTCCGAGATTGTATGCTGGAGCCTACTTCCTATTTTGCTCACTGCGGGCGAAACACCGGCTAGTAGTATTTCGACACTCTCTGACTACTCCAATATCCGGGGGAAGTCGGTATGGGCCATTGCGGCATGCCTCACCATCGCATGCGTGTATGAAGAGGAGAATGGCCTGGCAGAGTTTATGGTGAGTAGCACTTTCGAAACGAGGGAAGTATACTCATGATCTGACGACGACAAGCCGCTATTGACTCCACTGTTGGTTATTGCTCAGACATGTCTCCAGTCAGAGCTTCCCGCGTTGCGAACCTCTTGCCCTGGCTTTTTGTCTCCCCTTCTTTGGGGAAGTAGCTTGTCAGCTTTGGTAGTCACCTTGTCCTCGTCGAAATGGGGCTTTGGTGGCTCACTGTTATCCCTGTTTGCAGTGTTGCCAATGCTAATAGTCTACATTGCCTTTCTGCCAAAGGATGGTCCAGCACCGCGACAACTTCCGCCGATCGTGGAAAAGCATGACAGAATTGCGACTGATCTCTGCTGGAGGGTCGTGGTTCTATTGACTGTCGCCAAGGGTATCCAAGTACTTGTATTTGGTCTCGGCGAGATCTACTGCATACAAGCGCTGCTGGTCGGCGTGGCAAAGGCTTTGTCGTGGTTCTTCCTACTTCGCACGGTACGTAGCCACATTCCCCAAGCTCATAGTGAGTGCTGATAAGTCTCCCAAGAGGCGACATGTTCCATGGTGCATTGCCCCTGCAACCCGGACCTTCAGCGTGATCGCTGCTTACGATCCGTTCAAACTATCTTCAGGGACTTCTGCTCTGTTCAACGTTGTAGCCTCGGCCCTCGCTCTGGCTCAAGTCATCCATGTCCTTCCAGATCGGACGAAGTACAAACCCTATTTGTGGGTCTTGTTGCTTGCATCGCTGGCGCCTTACCTAGCGAATCTCTCGGCGATCCGAACTTCGCAGGCTGCAACGCAGCATGCGTTCAGTGGTTCCCTCGAGCATCCTGTCGATAAATTAATCAACAATGCCAAATCAACATTCGAGGATCTCGTTCAGCGACAATCTAAGAGCTACAAGTCTGCCCATGAAGAATATCGAAGGAGATACGGCATCGAGCCACCCGATGGCTTTGAGGAGTGGTACAACTTTGCAACAGCACATCAATCGCCTATCATCGACGACTTCGACACCATATACAACTCTGTCTCTCCCTTTTGGCGATTGAGCGGCACCGAAGTCGTACAAATCATGGAGGAGGTCCAGTCCACAGCCGGAAGCGATGTATGGTCCTGCGTAGTTTCTAGTGAAGGATCAAAGACACATTGTCAGCATCCTTTCCGCAGATTCGACAGGAACATACAATATTCTTTTGAGAAGCTGCTGGAAGACTTGTCTGTCAAGATTCCCGATGTCAAATTTCTGGTTAATCATCTCGATGAGCCACGGGCGCTTGTTCCACCCCAGACGCCAGGAACCAGCAATCATGGCTACGACAAATTCACCCTGAAGGACTTGTCACACCGGCCTACATGGGATACAGTCACCAAGAGTTGTGTATCCTCACAACGACATAGCTCAAGGGCACCCACAGAATCTGCGAAAGAACTTTCTCCGCTTCCCTTCGTGACGAATGTGTCGTCAGCTATGGATCTATGTTTACATGCAGAGTACCGCGATTCGTACGGTCTCTTTACACACCCAACGTCGTTCCGACCATTCGAAGGTTTAATACCAATCTTTTCAACTGGCTCGCCCTCTACCATGGGCGATATCCTCTACCCCAGTCCGGCATACCTGGAAGCTGAATTTCAATACGACGAAGCACATGACGCCAAGTGGGAGAAGAAGACGAATAATCTGTACTGGGTCGGTTCGACCACTGGCGGCTATGCTTCTGATGATCAGTGGCGCAACCTGCATCGCCAGAGATTCGTGGCCTTGGCACAGAATCTCGAACACAAGCAGCATACATACTTGCAAGACGTGGGAGGCATGGTCACGGGCGTAGCGTCAAAGTTCTTGAATGCGAGGTTATTCGATGTCGCCTTCACAAGAGTTTTCCAATGTCCGTGGAAATTTTGCAGAGAGCAAAAGGCATATTTCCGAACCAAACCTTGGGCAGACAAATACAAAGCCTTCTGTTCTAAATTGACATTCGACATGGATGGCAACGGCATTAGTGGGAGGTACTACCAGCTTCTGGCTTCGAAGTCGGTGGTTTTGAAGCAGACGCTTCTTCGAGAGTGGCACGATGATCGTTTGGTCCCTTGGGCTCATTACGTGCCCGTCAGTCAAAGTCTGGAAGAGTTACCAGAGTTGGTGTCGTATCTCACGACGAGCGAGAGAGGGCAGCGGAAAGCAAAAGAAATTGCGGATCTTGGCCGAGAGTGGCATGCAAAAGCGTTCCGAGAAGTTGATTTTAGCATTTATGTTTACCGATTGTTGTTGGAGATGGCGAGGCTACAGGATCCGAAGCGACAAGCGGTGCAGATTTTAAAATGATAGTTTTGTCTTCATCGCTCTCGTCGTTGGAACCCTCACCTCTCGAGAGAGCCGAAAACGACCCCATGCTCCTGCCGGGCTGGAAATCAAAGGGTAAGATAACGGATTGCATTCATGGTAAGTGCCCTGGGTGGCTCGTCGCGGCCCCGGCACAAGGCCAAAACCAGGCGCACGATACACAAAGTTCATTGCTAACACTTTCACAGTGGCAATACTTCAATTACCGTTGCAGATGAGCAACCCTTGGCGATAAGTACTACGCGGCTCGAAATCCTCGGCACATCCACATGCAGTGGCAATGAACTAAGACACGAGAGCTTTGATTGGCAACAGAAATGAATACCAATTGGCGGACAGTGTAGCTGGGCTACTGGTCGATTCATTGACTATGACCTGATCTCATGATACATCATCTCCCGGAAAAACCACGAGTTGCCTCCAGCATAGATCAATATCGTGCCGCTATTATCTGGACCAGCATACGTCAGTGTGGTCGTATAATGGCGAGGGACTTCTGTACTCACCAATTCATTTCTCATGTCGAGGCTATTTAACAGCCAGATGGGCAGTCACAGTCGCTGTCAAAGCCACCTTCACTGCAGCAAGAGGCGAAAGTGGAGAGGCGCTCAGAGATAGAGGCGGCTTGGCAATCTTGCTGATCTGGGAGGTAGTTGCCTTGGAGTTGAGCGCAGCAGGACTCAGTGGCGAGTCTGTCGTTGGAGCACTTGCATGCGTTGGCGGTGAGGCCGAAAAGGGCGATGATGGCGACGGTGAAGAATTGCATTGTTGCGGTAGTGGCGCTGGTGGAGCGAGAATTGATGGTCTGTTGGTTTATTTGGCGGTGAAGAGTTGATGGTTCTGGGATTCTGTCTTTGTGGAGGGAGAGGTGGAACTATATACGTATTCTGCGTTGACAATTCCGCGTTCGCTCTCCTCTGATTGTGCACTCTTCCATTGTCCTCTGACGACCGTCGTTGTTACCTTCATCATCGCTATGCGGTCGTCCCCGATCACAACTCTGCCAAGCATATGCAGCCCCTCGTGGCTCGCGATTCGTCAATGACATTCCCGAGAATCCTTCGTGCTATGATGACGGAGCTCTTCACGTACTCTGAGCTGAAGTACACTTGCATTGACACACACGTGCAATGTTGATCTCTGAGCTGAGGTTCGGGCACGGGGATCCCTACACTCTTCGGTCGTCATTCAGCTTCGCGGTCTGCGCTAGGGTCTTGGTATCACGAGCAAAGCTGCCATCGCGCGTCGGGAACTGTTGGAGATACTCGTGCTGATCTCATATTACCCACTTGCATGCCCGAGACTGCTGTCATTCAGCTTGAACACTGCCTCACCAAGCGATGTTGAGACGTTGGAACGAGCACGAAGCCCGACTGAAGCGTCGCCGATGCTACCGTAGATCACCATTGGCACCCATCATCGTCATGCCTGGCAAAGATCGGGACATTGAGAATAGTGTCACAGGCATTCAGATTGTATAAACCAACTGGTACAAAAGGCGGTCCCCAAACCGATCAAAGAACAATTATCATCCAACTCATCACAAACACATCAAGACTTCCAACTACTTCCCAACACACCGGAAACCAATCGATCAACATGCAATTTTTCAACGCCATCATCCTCGCCTCTATGGCTCTCACTGCCACCGCCTGCAAGTGTGTCCAAGGCGGCACCAACGACGAGGCTACCCGAATCTGCTGTGGCTCCCTTGGCGGACGCTACGAAGGCAACGACTGTGTTGCAGGCACCATCTCCGAAAAGCTCTCAAACTTCCGCTCGTGCTGCATGAACCAAGACCCCAACGGCCAACTCACTTCAGACTGCGACTTCCCGACCAAGAGGGACGATGCGTCTGCGGCCATCCAGAAGCGTGCTCCCGTTGTCAAGGAGATCAAGAGTGCTGGAGCTATCATGACTGTCGTGGCATAAATATCGCGAATAATGGTATATTGAGAAGCTCAATATCGGCTCAGATCACAGACTGATTGCCCGCAGAATCGTCAAAGCGAATGTGAATGCCCAAGTCTTGAACAGGGGTGATGGAGAGCATCCAGTGAAATTGCCAGAAATATTGCAGTAGATATCAGGCACCACGGCGAAGATAGAACAATATTCAACGCCTTCTGTTCATTTGAAGCATAACACTTCTTCGAATCTTGCCCCATTCATCTTCGTTTGTGCTACGTGTAGTGAATGCAGACGTTAGGTGCACGAAGGATGAGAAGGATATCTAGCCCCCATAACAGTTCACAGGCACTTGGGAAGCTTGGCGTCATCGGGAGTTGGCATTGACCACCAGATCAAGTGAATTGTTGTCCCATAGCACAAGAACTCGGAGACGTCTGAGCGAATATAATCACCGGCATGGACCAAATACACACTTTGCTGATGATTGTGGCTGTTAGCTGCGTAATTGCATGAGATTCGTGCCATTGTGCAGCGCTCTGGCAATCGCTCGTAGTTGTACGGCATCCAGTGATCCGACATCGAAGAGTGCATTCCGGGAGCGCGCGGAGAGGCCTTGGCGTCACAAAGAAGCAGAGATTGTTGATCACCTCTTACGAGCAGAAAGGGCAGTGGAACTCGGGAAGAGGTCGGTACCGGTGGAGCACTTCTCAGTTCAGTACTGGGGTTCGGGCCCGAGGCCTCTTAGTAATCGCATAAGGCCACTCCGTCTACCTTAGGGCTTACGGGCAAGAAGATCTCTCTCGGCCAACAACGACCTGCAAGAGGTAGGGCAGACTTCGTATTATAGTGTGTGGTTGGCCGAAGGAACAGTGCACGATCTTCTCCAGTAGGCTGGCAGCCATTGGCACGTGTAGGCACGAGGAATGCAAGGGATCTACGCAGAGGAGGCATTCTTGTTGGATGCTGCGAACTGATTTAGTCCACTTCGGGACACAGAAGAAGAACGTACCGAGGCTAAGTCTTCTTGGGAAAAAGCTCTCGTCAGACTTCGATGGCAAGAAACCATCACAAGGCAAGACTGCTAAGCCTGCTTATAGCAGACGTCACATCAGCATCATCCATTCCTCTGCTAATGCAATGGAGTAGACGGAGCCGCCGAGCTTCCTTCGTCCCCGTGAGACCAACACAGGAGAGCAACGGAGCCTAAATGCACCCGACTTCGTTCGCAGCTAGTGGCCAACGGAGTCTGGTCCGGGCGGCAATTGCGTGGGGTGGGTGGCCTTAAAACACAAAAGGGTAGCGCTCCATTTCTTTACGGCACTGATGTTCGATTTTCCGGGTGGATCGACACACCTTACGCAGCCAAGGCCGGGCTTCATGTGTCTAACGTCCTTCGCTCCTTGGCATGAATGTTGGATGACTAGTGCAATATAATGTTTGTAGCGCCATGGCATGATGGACATGGTGCAGTATCGAATCATATTGTTGTTTTTGGGAGCTTTTGTTAGCTGCGACAATCGATCGTTGCAGGCAAAGTCGATCCACAAAATGACCTGCCTATATAGGATCTTATTGCGAGGCAGACCGCGTTCAAGAGAGCGCCTCATAATGTCTGGCAGAATGCATTTGTAGGGGACGGGAGGTTCCAGACCTAGCCACGACCAGATTCCAGTGCTCGTCAGATTCCTTTGCACTGTATCACGACATGTCACACCATTCACTTGCATCATTAAACAAGTCTGGCATTGTCCGGCAGTCTTGCGACGCATGCGGCCAATCTCACGTCCGCTGCCAGCCTCGGGAGGGCAGAGCATGTGTTCGCTGCCATGAGAAGGGCATGAATTGCAACTATTCTATCAGCAGACGTGGCCCACCAAAGCTCCCTCAATCATCATGTAAGGTCTGCGCCACATTTTCAGTTGACTCTGTTTGAGCGTTGACTGATGGGTAACAGATACGCCTTCACATGAAAATGGTGGCTTGCAACTATCCAGGAACGCTCATGAGGCTTTTGAGAAGTACATGTCGGCACCAGACGCCACCGAATACCTGCCGCAATCCTTCAACAGCCCCCACGATTCCGTCTTCAGCCCTGCAGTTTCGCTAGAGCAATTCATCAACTGGAACCTGCCTAACTTCGCCAATGGAGAGGGTAGCCATCGCAGCGCGGCAAGCACAGATCCCATGGATTGTACAGTTCTTCAAGATCCATCCCCATCAAATGCATCGACTGGAATGGCGCCCTCTCCAAACCCGGCGATGATGCATTGGAATTTTGACCGGCCGAGTCAGAAGAGGCACCCATCACAAGCACTATGCGCCTCATGCTCGGATAGAAGTGCTAAGCTTTCACTACACGCGTCACACAGCTTTTGGCCATTGGCGACACAATCGGCTCACAATTCCGAATCGACAATGTCAATAGGCATGGACGATCTGCTGGCCATCAACAGGGACACCATTGAGAATATCTCCGGAATTCTAGACTGTACATGCTCACAGAACATATTACTGTTTGAGAAATGCTCCACGAGCATAGGGCGGGTGATCGACTGGTACGCCGGAGCATTCCTTGGCCACGACATGGTCATTGCTGCGACTGTACGAATTGGCTCGTACGTTGTCAGCTCGCCTGAGAGTCGCAATCAGGCGTCCGCTATTGTATTATCGGAAATGCACAATTTATTATTACCACTGCTGGATCGGCTTGGCACAGTGTACCAAAGACATCAAAGCATGCATGGCCCTCAGGCGGCCGGCGTTGGAGATCCTAAATGCCATTGGGCTAGAGTCAATTCTTTTTTCTGCTCGATAAGACGGAGTGCTCAGGCGACTGTATAGTTTACACTTTACAAAACGATATACAAAGATTTTAATCACGGTAATAGTGACGAATCACGAACAAGTTGTACGAGTTCTCTTTACCTGCGGAATGAATTATGTGCATATCTCATGTCCATTCCAGACTTAGCTCTTTCTCGGTAACTGTGACCGTTCCTGACATATAATCTAGAGTCAGAAAGGGCAAATGGCGAGGAGAGATATCTGAGACACGACGGCATTCCGGGCGTAGCAATTTCTTTTACATTAAATGCGATCGATCTATCTCCTAAGCAACTCAGTCTTGCAGGACAGCATCAAATTGCACTCCATGGCTTTTCGACTCTTCTACCGATTTCATCAGCTACTTCGCGCACCTGCGTGCCACCACATCGTTCAGAGAGCTGTGCCGATGATGCGAGCAAGCTTCGAAGCACCACGCCTCATCATACTGAAATGATGCTCATCCTGAATCGTGTGAACGTTGACCTCATGATCATGTAATAGCTGCGCCCACTTTCCTGCCCCGAAATCAGTCCTTCGCTGCGTGAGAAACTGGATGCCTTCCATTTCCGCTTGACTGAATTGTTTCGTGTCTGCCAGATCTGGGTATCTTTGATCGTCAAACGCGCAGGCTCCAGCCCAGATGATTGTCACAGAAGTTCGAGAGCCCTTGACCGAAAGAGGTAGGGGCTGGGCGTGGTAGTCGTGGAGCAGCTCGATAGTAGCATGGAAATGCGGTATGAGCCATTGCGGTGGAAGGGGCGCCACAATTGCAGGTGATCGTCGTTCGTTCATCTCCGACTCAAAGATTCCAATCTTGGAGCAGTGATCAAAGAACTCTTGAGGCAACCTATCAAGTCCATGTGCGGGAGAAGGTGAGTCGATCAAAATGAGACTGGCGACCTCTTCGTTTGCTGCCAGCAATCTGGACGCAAGGGCATAGGCGAGGACACCGCCAGCAGACCACCCGCCTAAATGATAAGGGCCAGCAGGCTGTCGTTGGCGTAGGGCAGCGAGGTAACTTCCCAGCAAAGCGTCCAGTGATGTTCCTTGCATCAAATGCGGTTTTCTGAAACATGGTAAGATACAATTCGAGTTGGAGACAATCAACAAAGTTTGAACATACCTCATGAAAGGGGAGTCGAATGCTATGACAGCCCAAGATTGCGAAATCGATGGAAGCTTCATATATGATGTCGCTGAGCCGCCGCCATCAGGAAACAGGAACAATCGATGAGTAGATGTCTCCATATTGCCTGCGTTCGTCAGTATCTGCAATTTGCGCATCGTGCAAGCTGTGAACGTACCCTGGACGATGTACGAAGCCGCGGTCTGCGGCTCAAGTGTTTCATTCCATGACTTTTCGCCGAGTATGACTTCCGGAGGTGTCAATGGGGTCTCGAGAGGAGAGAACTCTGACAGTGGCCACGATGACTTTGAAGAAGAATTGTCCGATGGCGATTCCGAGGCGGTGTCGTCGGTCTGATCATCGACATGTCCAGCCAACTCCATGATCCGGGTTTTCAAGCAGCCCAGGGTATCGCACTCGGCGTACAATGAGACATGCGGCAGATCTATATCCAGTTCTTCTCGCAACCGACTTGCTATGACGAGCGAGAGGAGAGAATCAACGCCAAGATCCGTCAGACTGGTGCTATCTAACAAATCTTGTACTAGAGTTCCTGCTTCTTGAGAGATGATCTGAAGTATGGTGGGCCAGATGGTGTCCGTTGGGGCCGGGGCGAGCTCGCTACTTGTATCCAGGTCGTTCATTTTTGAAGCAGCGTTCAATCCATTCATGTAGGTGCGAAGGGCACCTACACTGCCCAGCTCCAGGAAGATCGAGTTGCTGAGTTCAATTGCCAGCTCGCTCCGAACTCTGCTGACGATCAGAAGAGAAAGCAAGGAGTCTACGCCCAGATCATCGAATCCTCGACCATCGATCAGTTCTTGCAGAGGGACGCCACTCTCCGAAGAGATTATTGCCAGGACAGCGTCAAAGGAAGGCACCTGCCGCGTCAAGTGTGTAGCAACGACCTCAGCTTGTGCTGTCCTGGCAGCAATATTGGAGGATCTTTTCGGCTTGACGATGCCACATGCTTCTGCCGCCTTTGCATGAGCGGTGTTGACAATGTACTCCATGAGTCTTCTAGGTACTCGTTGAAGCTGAATACAATCAGTACTCGTCCAATGTATGCGGTCCGAAGCTTTTACTTACCGCAATTCCAGCGAATTTGGCGACAAGTTGATCTCCATCGAATATCGCGACATCACCCGTCCACAGCTTATCAGAGCCTTCAACCATTTTTACATGGCTTCGATAGCTCTTCCTGGGATCGATGTGGTTGAAGATTTGTAAAGACCGCCTGGCATGTGTTAGTCTGAAAGTAGCGTGCTCGTCAACGAAACGGACTTACCAGCCATGATTGACGTAGATCTCATCGTTCAGATCAGTGCCTTCGTTCGCCTATAGTTTTAGTTAGCCGTGGTACTGCAGACCAGGATGAGTGCAGAACATACATTCATCACGAAGCCTCCGAGCTGAGATAGAGCGTCGATGCAAGCTGGGTGAGTGTCGAAGTCGCCATCAAGAAGCTCGGGATTCTTGAACTCAATTTTCCCTGTAGCCTCCAGTGCAGTATTGTCCATGACTATTTCGGTAAGTCCACGATAGTCATTGTGGAAATCTGCCACCGGTGCAACCATCTTGTAGATCATGGACTTGCTGAATCGATATGTCTCACTGTTCGAAGCTTCGATCTGCTTGTAGAGTGCTTCTACACGAGCGAAGATGTAAGGTGAAGCATTCGTTGCCAGATCGTATGCCGTGCCAGGATCTTCGAATCGGATGATGCAATGAGCATGCTGCTCGGGCTCCCTGGAGGACTCAGTCAGACTTGAGAACGTGCAGCGAGCTGATTTGCTCATGCGATCAATGGCGACTTCTGTTCGCAGTATCTGGGATCGCCCGCCAGAGATTGCCACCAGAGCGCTTTTGATGTCCATTTCAGCGATTTCCACCATGGCATTCGGATGCATGAAGACACGCTGCTTCAGATGCTGCCCCAACGTCAAGGCAATGTCTGCATATACCGATGGAGTGCAAAGCGGGACCCCGTAGACTTTGTGGCCTTGTACAACGGCATCCATATCTTCACGATTGAGATCAGACTCCACTATCAACTTCCCAGCTGAAGTGTGTAGTGTGTCAGTCAGGACCTTATGGATTGTCGAGCTCGGTTGCAGTGGTACACCCGGCGGCGCAGCAGCCTCGCCCTTACGGAGTGACCAGTCATTGGTATATTGTATCCAGTGGTCACGTAAGTCCCAATTGTAAGCGGGAAGAGGCATCGTATCAAGACCAGGACTGAAGGTGCGATGATACTCATTCCAATTGATGTTGGCTCCTTTTTCGTACAGCGCGGCCAATGCCATTGACATGGGCCTCGTGACGGCCTCGCCCTGCCGCATGGAGACAAATGTTTCTGTTGAGGACCCAATCACTTCTTTGACCATATTAACTGTCACGGCGCCCGATCCAATCTCTATGCAGATCGTCCGCTCATCGACAAGGTTCTGCCTTCGTGCGGCCTCTAAGGCTTGTTGCATTTGCACAGGCTCACGACAGTGGGCTACAGCAAAGGTGCTGGAAAGCTCTGAGGGTATACCAGCAAAAGTCGGGGAGATTACAGGCAGCTTCTGCTTGTCGAATCGAACATTGCCAGACAACGCATCCAGATCCTCCAGTATTGGGTCGACTTGGGCAGTGTGAAAGGCGTAAGGAAGTGGAAGATGCGTCGATCGAACACCCTGCTCTTGCAGTCTAGCGTGCACTTGCTGGAGCTCGTCTTTGGCTCCACCAAGAACGACGCTTCTCCGTCCATTGACGCAGGCTATCTCATACTTCAGACCCGAGGCATGTAGTAGAGCCGCAACGTCGGCGGTCGAAGATTTCACAACAAGCATGCCGTGGCTGCCACAGGCACAGTGTTGCTGCATCAAAGCGGCTCGGTTGCCGACGAGATAGATGACATCGAATTGAGAGAGCACACCCGCGGCGTAGAGCGAAGGATATTCCCCGAGGCTGTGACCAATAACAATCGTAGGCTCAATGCCGAATGATCGCCACAATCGCACAAGAGCCATTTGGAGGCAAACTGCCGCTAGCTGCAGTGTCTGTGGGGTCGCAGTGTCTTTCGATTTATCATTTTTGAATAGATCCAGGATCGAAGGGAACCCCATCCTGAGACAAATCCTGTCGTAGACCTCGATATCGTTCCGGACACCGGACACTTGGTCGAAGAAGTCTATGGCCATGCGAGGAAATTCGGATCCTTGGCCAGCAAAAGCGAACAAGATTTTTGGTGGAGGCACGCGTCTATTTTCTGCAACATTATCCAAAGATAGTCGCAGTTGATGCTCGATGTCTCTGAGGTTTGATCCCGCGATCGCAACACGCAGCGGGTGATGCAGACGGCGTGCAGTGGTGGTATATGCCAACTTTGGGAGTATAGATGTATCCGAAAGGCTCTGCTGTCCGATCCAAGCTATTGTTGCGAGCACATTTTGACGAAGAGAGACAGGAGTCTTGGCTGATATGACAATGGAGTGATGAGACTGAGGGAATGGTGTAACTGCCGATGATGACGAGGGCGGGTCCTCAAGGATGAGTGTTGTATTGCCACCGGCAGCAGAGAAGTTGTTCACCAGCATTCTTCTAAAACCTCCCTCTGGTCGTGTCCAGATGACCCGCTCGGTTGCAATTCGCACATTGTGGGATACAAGATCTGGCAACTTGGAGTTGATCCTGGTTTTGATGCCGCAGTGAGGCGGAATTATATCATGCTTGAGCATCAAGAGGGCCTTTGCGAGACTTGTAATGCCAGCAGCTGCCTCGCCATGGCCGACATTGGCTTTTGCTGAGCCGATGTAGAGTGGCTCTTGAGGAGATCGGGCACCCTGAGGAGCGAGACTTGCCAGGACAGAGTTGGTTTCAGCTATGTCACCAGCCTAGTGTGTGAACAAGTCAGTAACGCAGGTTGCCGTGGAGATTATGTAAATGCTGACCTGTGTCCCTGTTCCGTGCATCTCAGCGTAGCCGATGCTATGACCAGACACTCCGGCCTCTCGAAGCACTTGGTCGATTAACTCCCGCTGAGCGCCCACATGTGGCCGAGTGATCGATTCTGCTTCCGCAGAATGGTTGGTGGCGACTGAAAGAATACAGGCCTGGATCGGATCGTGATCTACAAGTGTTAGGATAGCCTTCACAAAAGTTTACATCACTTACCAATCACAGCGTCCTCAAGCCGCTTGAGCACAACTACTGCCACTGCTTCCCCGCGACAGTAGCCGTCTGCAGTGGCATCAAAGGTTTTGCAATTGCCTGTACGAGACAAGAAATGACCTCTGTCTAATCCACAGTGCATGTCAGGATTGGTCAGAACGTTGGTCCCGCCAACTACCGCCATATCGATCTCTTGACGCCACAGAGCATTACAGGCCAGCTGAATGGCTGTGAGGCTTGAGCTGCATGCTGTATCGATTGAATAGCTCGGACCACTGAATTTGAAGTGATAGTTCAATCGGCCTGTACATCCACGCGTCAGTCGGTTGAATAGAGCAGAGATTTCCGCACTCACCTGGTATGAATGCTCTGTTGCCCCCTGGTATGAAATATGCTGCAGTTGAGGAACACGATCAGCTTGTGGTTTGGTGTTTGAACGAGCATGAACATGCTTACTGTCTACATTCTGCGCCGAATTCGTCTCCATCCAATCATTGGACGTGACTCCGAAGTAGACACCCACTCGGTTATGCTGTGTACTTGAAGTGCGGCCAGGCACAATTCCTGCTTCTTCTAGCGCTTCTGTAGCACACATAAGTGCTATACGTTGAGCAGGGTCCATCTGGGGCGCCTCCCGGGGCGATACATTGAAGAACTTTGCATCAAACGCAGAAGCATCTTCTAACCAGCAACCATAACCTGTACCGCTGACGTTCTTCTCCAGTGAAGAGGACTTCGAAACATGAGTTCGAGCATCCCAGCGGGACTCTGGAACCTGCCGGTGGGTATCGATGCCGTGCGATAAGACGTCCCAGAAGGCATCCATGTTACTCGCCCGTGGAAATCGACCAGAACAGCTCAATATGGCGATTTTCGATCGTGCTGCACTCCTCGGACGCTGTCGCTCTTGTAGTCTTCCCAAGAGAGTTTCCATACTCTCGGCGGTTCGGATTGTCAATGCATTGTGCAGGTTGGCACGAATTGTCGACTCCAGTCGCTCGGGTCCGCCAAGCGCAACAGGCTGGAGTGAGAGTTGCGAGAAGGACCCCAGTGAGCCTATGCAAGATACTATAGCAGGACCCAACATATTGTAGTGTACGGTCCGGAGTAGACAGTCTCTGACTGCTGATTGTAGAGCATTGGTGAAAGTCTTCGCTGACACGATCTCGCCGGTAGCACTAGAGATGATCGGTATGCACAGCGTTCCGTCTGTTAGACCAAGTCCTGGAGAGGAAGTGCCATTCGAGGCATTATCAGAGCGAATGATCTGATCGACGTGGCTCTCAGAATATAGATGAGCAGCGTGATACGGTGCCTGTACTGGAAGCTCAACACTCGAAATGCCGAGCGGCGATAGTGTTGATAAGAAGTCGTGCAGCGTATGTGGTGCCGCCGAAACATTAACCTGATGTTGCGAGACGTAGGCAGAGATATATGGTGCAGATGAGATTTGTTTCTGATACTAGTCATTAGCAGTGCCTTGCCTCTTGCTTTGATTCCGGCTTACATCAAGATCATCCACTTGTTTTGTGATCGTTTCGACATCCTTCACCACAACGGCTGCGGTCCATGATGAATATTTGCCAGTCGATCCTCTGCAGTTCGCGATCCGGCTGCCCACATCAGCTGCCAGAGTGCCAACTCGGAAAGCCACTGCCACACTTTCTTCTCCGAGGCAGAGCAGTTCTCCAACATTGGTCGAGAAGCTGATCGCTGCGGCAGATATGAGTCCGGTGCAAATTCCAGTCAAGCATGCTGTAGATTGCGTTGGGAAGGGTTCGCACTCTGCTCGGTGACCGTGACTTGCAAGGAAGGCTCCTATCTGTGTGAAGCAAGTCAAGGCCTGGCACAGTCCTGGTGTCAATGTACCGTCTCGCCAGTACGGTAGGAGGTCAAGGAGTTTAGCAAACTTCGGAGATTCTGCTCTCTGCTCTGGTCCCAACTCCGTGAGCTCTTGTTGTAATCGTTTTGTTACTCGATTCTCAAAGTCTGAAAGTAGAACATCATCCCAATGCAGTAAGATCGACAGTAATGCAGTAGCATCGTAAGTCTGGTCTCCGAAGGCGTAGACCACGATGTGATTTGGTTCCATGGCGACCGAGTGACTTCTGCGCCGGAAACGAAACAACCTCAAAATGAAAGCTCAGTATAGTTTCTTGGGACAAGATGCAATCTGCAACTATATTCACACGTGATGGAACTGCCTCTTGCATCACGCGGCGCAACGTGCACGCCACGAGGGTCTAGCATTGCGTGTGGGAACTATTGCACATCTCCTACAGGCGTTCGTCGGATCTCGATCAGATCGTCGTGCTTCTGCGAGTTGTTGGGAGAGGGATGTAGTGCGATTACGAGGCCCGATGGAGGCCCGATGGGTCTGGTATAGGATCCCCGAAGCTAGCATAGCTTGCCAAGCCCCTAAGCATTGCAGCGTGGTAAGGCCACCAGTGCTGCTACCCTCGATCCTTCGACCAGACATGACATACACGTGAAGCGTGCCTGACGATCTTGGTCCCCTCCCTGGAAGCTGTAGAAGCTCTTCCAAAAATTTCGCTCCGAATTTGTCGAATGTGAGGTTCCAACATTGACTACTTACCTTCCCTCATCAGGCATGATGAACCGCAGTATTGACCAACAAGCCGTTGGCGATGCCCTAGTAGCAGTAATTGCTAGTGGCCATAGCCTACTTCACCAAATTCACCTGAATGATGCTTCGAGTCCCATCTCGATAGCTCGAAAGGCACTCATAGAAGATGCTTCACGGCTCATAGATCTCGTCAGCCAACAGCAAGAACATCCACGTAAGCTGGCAACGAAGGTAGGCGATGGAGTCTTACAAAAAAGAGATTCCAGTGCTGATAAATTGATTTCTGAGAGAAGTATAACGGATTCGAGCTCGACCCGCAGATCAACGGAACGACAGTGCTCCAAAGCGGAATAGCAGCGAGGCATGAGTGCAATGGTGATACTCCGACGCTGGGCACGAAAGTCACAAATGAGACAACTGAGCCTGTCATCATCATCGGTGCCGGCATAGGTGGATTATGTCTTGCTCAAGGCTTGCAAAAAGCCGGGCGAAATTTCCTGGTGTTTGAACGTGACGCGTCATTGCACGATCGACCTCAAGGATATCGGCTAAAGATCGAACGCAATGGTGCTCAAGCACTAAAGTCGGCTTTGACAGAGATTTGCTTTCAGAAGTTCGAAGCAACATGCGCAATCACGACTTGCGGGCAGACTGACTACAACCCGCTGAACGGCCAGATCACCAACAGTCGAGCAGGCAGTGGGCTGGCTGGGCAGCAGGGTCTGGCCGCAACATATACCGTCGATCGAGGAACATTTCGTTCGATACTCACGACTGGAATTTCTGACAAGATCACGTTTGACAAAGAGCTTCTCTCCTACGAAGTGATCAACGAAGGACGCAGCGTACTTGCAACGTTCAAAGACGGATCACGAATACAAGGAAGTTTCCTGGTAGGGGCTGATGGTATTCGATCCTCAGTGCGCAGAAAAATGTTGCCTAAAATGAAATATGTCGACACTGGCGCCATGTGTATCTATGGAAAGACACCTATCACGCCATCGCTCGAAGCAGAGGTCCCATCGAAGGCGTTGAGGTGGATGACTACATTCGTTGACAGCGCACCACTGATACAGTCCGTGCTCATCGGAGACTCACCACTGACTCTACTGTCAGAGCCTATAAGATGGTCGTCGGAGAGCAGAGCCCAAGCACAAATGCCAATGGACTACGTGTATTGGGCTATGGTTGGCCGCAAGGAGCTGTTCACGGATAGCAAAAGCACAAAGGCATATTCAGCATCCGAAGCATCAAAACTCAGCCTGGAGGTGACCAGAGAGTGGCACGACTCCATGAATGCGCTCATGAGGCTGCAAGACACCGAGCAATGCTCAGCTGTTCCCGTCGTATCCGCGATACCAGAGATTCCGACTTGGCAGCCATCGGAGCGAGTGACTTTGGTGAGTATCGTTTGAGCCCATCACTTGTCTCGTGCTGCAACAATACGCTGATCATCTTTGCCAGCTCGGTGATGCCATTCACGCGATGTCACCATGCGGAGGTAAGCAAGCCCGCGGGAGTGATCGACAGCAAGCTGATGCCAAGACAGGTGTAGGTGCCAACACCGCGCTAGTAGACGCAGCTGAGCTGGTTAAGCTCTTCGGGGGCCCGAAGAGGACGGGACCTAGTGGTATCGATCCTACATCAGTCTCCATTGGGAACTACGAAGCGTCTATGCGAGAGAGAGCTCGTGCTATGATCATGCGAAGTTTCGTCGGGTCGAAAAAACTGTTTGATCAGCGTCCTTTCGGGGAGTGCCCCGCAGTGGAGTGGTAGTTGTAGCTCGCGATCAGTCAACATGGTGGTGACATCGTTCTCACCTTGGTCAAAGGACCGAAAGGGTAGCCTTTAGTGATAGCTTCCCCGTGTTCGAATAGAGTACATACAACGTAACTTGTTTGACCCTGTTCAGGTCACCAAAGGCCATCCTTTCAACAATCATGCATACCCGCAATGAAGATACTAGCCTCTATGAGCTTATTGCCACACTAGCTTGCAACGTGGGTGAAGTCAACAGCCATCTACGCAAGCACAATTTACCGGGACTCTCGTATGGTGAGAGTCATCCCACATTACCTGAGAATGCCGACTTCGCATCTTATGGCGAATCTCGAGCTGCTGCCATCGAGGCCGCTGAGAAGATCTTGTACACGTTAAGAGGGCCCCGCGAAGTTCTACTAGATATCTCATTTCAGGTATGCGTCTCGTATGTGTTCACTCTAGTTCCATACTAATCAATCACAGCATTGCGCATCTGCTTCGTTACAAGTCATTCAACATTACGAAATTGCACATCACATTCCATTGCAGGGCACTACTACATATGCAAAAGTGGCCGAGAGTGTGGGCAAAGGTGTCGAATCCTCACTTGTGGAGCGGGTAGTGCAACATGCTATCACGTATGGATTGTTCCAAGAGAGTGCTGCGGGTGAGGTTGGCCACAACAATATATCGGCTCTGTTGGTCAACGATCCGGATCTCGAGGTGAGACTGACTTGATCTCTACGAACGTTGTCCGCGTCTAATCTATGTCTGACTGTAGGCCTGGCTGTATCTTTGTACCAATGTCGCATACCCTGCCGGAGCACAGATTCCGAAAGCATTAGAGCTGTATGGGGCCAGTTCAGAAGCCGACGAAACAGCATATTCCGTCTCGATCGGCAGGAAGATCTCTCAGTTCCAGCGTTTCCGAGAACCCGACGGAAAGGCCTTGTATAGTATGTTCGGCAAAGCCATGAAAGGCATTTCAGCCGGAGGAGCGTCTGGCATTGGCCATGTCGTTGATGGCTATCCTTGGCATCAGTTCTCAACTACGACGGATCATCTCATCGTTGATGTAGGAGGCGGTATGGGTCATGTTGCTATTGAACTCGCCAAAACTCACGACACTCTACGCTTCGAAGTTCAAGACCTGCCCGAGACAGTCGAAAGTGCCGAAAAACAATGTCCACCAGAGTTCAAGGACAGGATAAACTTTCGAGCGCACAACTTCCTTGAGCAGCAACCGGATCATAAGGCAGCCAGTATCACCTACTTTGCAAGATTCATTCTGCACGACTGGAGTGATAAGTATGCTTCGCAAATACTGGAAGCTCTAGCGAAGAGCATGCGACCACAAGATCGTCTGATTGTTAATGAAGTCGTGATTCCTGAGCTGGGCAAACTACCTCGCGGCGTCGAGCGACGGTTACAGTGAGTGAAAATTTTTATCAACACTGCAATACCATGCTGACGAAACTTGTCTCAACAGTGATCGAGATTTGTTGATGCTCATGAATTTGAATGGACGCGAGCGTACTCTATCGGTATGGAAGCAGTTGTTCGACTCTATCACGCCAGCTTTACAGCTACGAAAGATTTATCGGCCCACTGATGGTGAGCTGTCTTTGATTGAACTTGGCTTGTGTGATGGGCACTCACAGCTTAATGGGGAACATTAAGCTACTGGCTGTATAATCTCGTATGAGAAAATAGGGATTATTGTCACATGCATGCCATCAAACTGATGTCTGTACAAAGAAGCAGTATAGCGAGCAACTCTTGGCGACGGTCCACGCCTGCAGAGACGTGCACCCAGATTTGAACTCATTTGCCACAAGTACGTGAAGGATTCTATCAGTAGCGCTGAGATGGTTCGAGAGATGCAATACTGAATGAGACAGTATAAATGTGATATTTGCGGTCAACGGGCAATGCTCTGTCGCGTTGTTCGGTCTACGTATCATTGAGCAATTGAAGTCGCATTTCACTTCGTGGCATGAGCTGAATCTTGAAAGCTTTCGGAGGTCGAAAAGCAGTATCCTCCCATGCATTACTCGAAACGTCCATCTCTTTACCTATGGTAGGCGGATTTATCTGGAAGCACCACAGAATATGTGCCAGCGCTAGGTTGAGTGTGTTCTCTGCCAGCCTAGACCCGGGACAAATACGCCTGCCGGCCCCAAAAGCATAATGATCTCTTTGCAATGGATCTGCCCTTGCTGCGTACTCGGCAGAGTACTTGTCGTGGTTGATAAATCGTTCTGGACGAAAAGCCTCAGGACTGAGGTATCGTGACCGATCGTAGTGGATTGCCCATGTGTTGCCCAACACCACTGTGCCCTTAGGAATGACCCAATCTTTGTATACCACGTTGTCTGAGTCAAATTAGTCAATGTCATCTGCATTTCCAGTCACGTCACTTACTGTCTGTGTAGTGCTTGATACCCCAAGTGGGTATTGGATTCAAGCGTAGAACCTCTTTCACACAAGCGCGTACGTAAGGCAATCTTGTGATGTCCTCAAAGCATGGCAACCTATCGTCTCCGACAACATCGTCCACCTCGCTCATCGCTGCGTTTTGGCAACTTGGATTGGCTGCAAGGTATAGAAGCAAGTTCAAAAGAGTTATCGACGTGGTTTCAGAGCCTACCTCGACTAGTCCTATCTCTGGTGTTAGCCACCGAGCCGGAATCCGTGCTTGGGACACTTACCGCTGGCAATCCACGCAGCATCACTCTCAGTCAATCCGTGTGCTGTTATATCCTGATGTAGAAGTTCTTTTCCGAAGCATTCGGGAGCAGTGCCACTACATTGCTGCTCTCGAAGAATGTTCCATAGCCTCATCTTCGCAGCATGAACGGGAACAGCAAGCTGAGTCGCCTCTTGTCTTGATGGTTGTAGCCAACTAGGTAGCTTAGCTAGTAGAGGGATCTCATCCTCGATGAAGTACCCGGGCCGAGAGATCTTGCCGAGAATTGCCCTCCCTTTCAGCATATGCCGCACATCTTCGTGATCCCAACTGGGGATACGTCGACCATACGTCGCCATCATCATGAAAGACAAGGACATTCTCCGGATATGTTCTTGAGGGTCGATGTCCTGCGCCGGCGTGTTCGCAAGATCGCGAATAAGTTGTCTGATCTCGACCAATTGAGCAGGGAGGAATGTTTCTGTCATCTTTGGCGACAGAAGCTGGTGAATGACTGTACGATAAGCCCTCCACTTGGTTCCATAAGGCCTAAGAAAGACATCAGATCAGCATACGGCGCAACAGATTTTGTGACCTCGACTCACATGGTGAACATCCTCATGCCTCCCGTGATAATGTCATGCCCGACCGGGGCAGGCACTTTGGAGGAGGTCGATGCAGACTAGTCGGGCAATGGATGAGTACCATATGGATTCTGATCAAGCTCTTCACTCACCTGTCTGTCGAATATCTCCTTCATCGCTTCCGGGCTGTTGACGACCACCCAATTGTACCATCCGATGCGAATCTGGAATAGCTCGCCGTGAGCCAGAGCCCATCCTCGCATGACTTCGTGTGCTTTGAGCGGAAGGCCGCATCTGACATTGAACGGCCAAGTCCCCACTGGACCTGGGATACTCTGGAAGCGGCTGTGACTTTTCCATCTCATCCATGCCAGAAACAGTGCGGCTGCAAGCAGAAAAGCGACTGGCAGCATGTTGATGTCTTTTCCACCTGTGAAGAACAACATCATGGCGCTCAAATGGTTCCGAGAGACAAGGAGAACCTCCCTCTTGTCACGAAACTACGCCCAACAAGGGAGTGGGAGTTGGAGTCGACTCCTTGGCGTCAGTGATGATAAAGTGCCTGGTCGACCCAGCGTGCTCATACAAGGAAGCACTTGGCACAGGCTGCACCTGCACCCCATTATGAACACCTGATTGGCCGCTCTCAATGAAGATCTTCCAAATGCGCCTACGAGCTCCAGTGAAGTTCCTGCATAAAGCCAAGAAATGATCCTTCGTAGTTCAACTTTAGCCCGCTCGGGGCCCGAAACCCAACCCGAGCCAAACAAGACGATCTTGAGGACCATCAACGCATCATCTGCTTATGCAGGGAGCCATATCGATTTCGGGGACGAATTTTGGAGCGTAGGTCGCAGTCGCAAATTCGTTGCAGGCCCCCAATCTTCCATCCCAACAGACACATCGATGAATATGCATTCACAAGCATTAAATCTCGCCCTCGACCTGCAGCGACGCGCGCAAGACCTCGTTGATGCGTTGCAGAAACACAAAAATGAACCCGAAAATGTACAAATCGTGGAAGCGCAGTTCCACGTACGCCAGTCCACGAGAGCATTCGAGCGGGAGACCCTACAGCCCTGCGACTTTCTGTCGCAGCTGGGAGTCCAACAACAACTGTTTATGTGTATGCATTGGCTGTGCTACTTCAACATCGTTTCCATAGTACCAACAGAGCATGACGAGACGATCAGCTACGAGGATCTGGCTCAAAAAGCCAATGTTCCCCTCTCCACAATGAAGTCAGTCATTAGGATGGCAATGATATACGGAGTCTTTCGGGAGACTCCAGAAAGTACTCTCCAACATACGCATCTCTCGCGGGCTTTCGCGACCGACTCCAATGTGTACAATTGGATGATGTACATGGCAAAAGAGACGGCACCGACTATAGCGCATTTTGTCAAAGCCACGGAACGGTGGCCAAATTCGGAAAATAAATGCGAGACTGCTTACTCGCTTTCGAGGGGGACAAGTCTTGCTTTCTTCGATCACATCAATATTGTTCCGGAGAGAGCGAACGAATTTGGTACCTATATGAAAAGTCAAGCTGCGAATAGAAAAGGCACAGGTGTGGACTTGCTTGCGGAGGGGTTCGATTGGGAGGGTCTCGGGAGAGCAACCGTAGTGGATGTCAGTTTTTTCAGCCCTTGCAGTATCCTCTCATGCTGACAATTGATGGCAGGTTGGTGGTGGCGGTGGCGACGCTTCAATTTCTCTCGCACAGAAGTTCAGCCTTCTGGATTTCGTCGTTCAAGATCTTCCAACTGCTATCGCAACAGCACGAAAGCGAGCTGACTCGCTGCCGAGCCATATCTCACGAAGGATGAAGTTTCAAGAGCACGATTTCTTTGATGAACAGCCTGTGAAAGGAGCAAGGGTATACTTGTTGCGAATGATTCTACACGATTGGTCAGACAACGATTGTGTCAAGATCTTAGAGCAACTTTCTGCATCCATGGAGACTGGAGGACGCATCATCATTATGGACATGGTCTTGCCACGGCCAGGATCGATTCCATTAGAGCGAGAAGCTGGCTTGCGTCAGAAGGATTTGGTGATGAAACAAAACTTTAATGCCAAGGAGCGAGAATTAGAGGAGTGGGAGTCTCTTATGGCAAGATCTGGGCTGCGTATCAAGGCAGTGAAGATGCCAGCAGGCAGCCAGCTTTCTGTGCTAGAGGTAGTAGCGGTCTGAGGCACGACAAGAAGCCTCACTACGGAGGGATGTTCACAGTGCACCTTGTAAACCTATAACTTGACAAAGCTCTGTCATTGTTCCATCGTCAACTTGAATCCACCCCGGACCTGCTTCTGAAACATTTGCTCAGAATCATACTTCTTGCTGATCGCGACCATTTCTCTCACCACACTCTCGCCCCTTCTTTGAATTGGCTTCTGCCATCCGTCTGCGTAAGTCATTTGCACATAATCTCTTTGCATTCCCCAGCTTCTCGCTGTTTCCTCCGCCTCCTCGAACAAAGCTTTCACAGCACTCGTCATAGCATCGTCTAAGTGAGGAGCCTCGTTACCGACACCAAGAGCAAAGTGTACGTTGAACATTGGTCCCTGCGAATGTAAAAGGCCAAGAGAGTTCACGTTCGGATCAGAGCTCGATCGTGTAGGGATAGGCTGATAAGAAATTGAGAGTTGGAAAGACGAGATCCCGAGAAACTGCGTGTACTGTCAGCATTGATTTGAATTTTGGCGCACAAAGGGTGCTTGAACTCACCGGTTTCACTGCCTTGAAAGTCAGTCGCCAAAACTCCTCCATCATGCGTGCTGAGTTCCCGAAGCTGATCGATGCGAAAGTCCAGCGTTTCTTTTCTTTCAGAAGGGAAGCATATTCACGAGAATAGCTTGTCATGTTTCCGATCCTCAGAGAGTCAGTTGGTGTGCCGGGGAAGACGGGATGCCTCTTGAGGTCGAGCAGACGTTCGAAGGGACGAGGCCTTGCAGCGAGTGCGACGTGTGGGTCGGACTGAGTATACTGGTAACTATTGCCCTGAGAACGTGTTAGGCTGGCATACGAGATTGGAGGGCAAAGTGGACACGGTGGCTTACAATGAACCAACTTCGCATTTCACCATTGATCACCATCGTTGTCAAAAAGTGCGTATGTTGATCGTAGTCTGAAACTCATTGTCGTCAGCAAGTGAGTCTTGATGGATCGGCCCCAGTGACAGACCTTCTATGAGATTCTCCAGGCGCTGGAAGATCTCTTCCCGTTGCTCAATGCGGTGAAATGTTTGGCCTCCCCAGAGTGGACCCTGATCATGCGTTCTCAAGGTAATGGCAGTGACAATGCCGAAATTGTTCGAGCCTCCTCGGAGAGCTTTCCAGAGATCACTATGCTCATTCGCATTGGCATTGACGACTCGGCCGGAAGACAGCACGACCTAAACAACAATCAATCACGGTCGCCGACAGAATGATGTTCTCTTCTCGAGGGCGAAGTACCTGGAAGTTCTCGACATTGTCACATGCAAAGCCATGCTTGGAGCTAACATAGGATATCCCACAGCCAAGGACAAGACCTCCGACACCAACGCCCGCAACACGACCACCAACGACAGTAAGATTGAGCGGATCCAGTTGCTCATAAAGCTGGTCCCACTTTGTTGCAGGCGAGACCGTGATCGAGCGCTGATCCTCAGCAAGTCCCTTCGACGGTATCTTGGAGAGATCGATAACGATGCCACCTTCGAGAGTCGCGGCCTCACGGAAAGGAGTGTGCCTTGTTCGAGTCAGCAACCAATGCCTTTCGACAGTTTGAACGAGTTCATCGCCGCTCACCCTCCGCTCTTAATCGCGAACTGACATTTTCCGGGCCACGTCTTCTCACCACGAGCGAGAATCTGTGTGGCTTCAGAAACAGCCTCCACGGATGCAGGCTGAAGAATACAGCTCGGTCGGACATCGGCATTCTTCAAGCTCCAGTACGAACCGCTTGAGTTTTGATAATCCGTATCCTGCGGGTAGTACAGAACCTCGCCCAAAGTGTGGCGAAGCGCTTCGCACTGAACCATCTGGCTCAGCTATCCTCCCGCCCGACATGATAGTGAGACTCACGCAATTTGATGCCTGGGTTTCTGGTGATCCCTTTTGCAAATGGCCATCGTCGTGGGACGCCAAAAGCATCTGCCCTAGATCGTGGTAACCAAGAACCCAATGAACCAGATTCGAAAGGAACATGATGACTTGGACAGAGTGGCCAAAGTATGAGGTGAGTAATGAACAGAGCTTAGATCATGCCATGGATTTGTTGCCACGATGCTGCAAATCTGCTCGTAAACGAGCTCTGCATGTGTGCTGAACTTTCTCAAAGGCACATTGTCACGGATTGGCAGCGCTCAAGCTTCTTGCCACGATCCTTCGGTGTCAGCGTGAGCTGCACGTGCAAATCGCGTGCAGCTCACGGTCGTCTTGTCGCGATGGAGCGCAAGCCGCAGAGATGAACTGACCTGCCCGAAGCGGTTCGCGGCGCCCAGAAACACTGCTTCGACGATCCCGATCGAGGCCCGACGCAGGAATGTCGATCTCCCGAGCTACGCAGTGCACGGGAACGATTGGGTGCACACGGTCAAATTGTTAATCAATGTGCAATCAATGGTGTCGGTAGGTGAATCTCCTGGCAATTCTATACGACAGTATTGGTCTGATCCCTTGATCGAGAACAGCGACAGATCCAATCCAGCCCTGAGAACACTTATGACCTTATTGTACTCTTTATTGTACTCTCCACCAAGGTTAAATCAGATGTTTCACGTCCAACAAACTCCAGACACGGTCGTCTCTCACGATGAAAGTGAAGCAGCCAAAATTTGTTGATCCCGATCAATGAAAGGAACAGTAGGTGACATATTCGTCTGGTTGGAGTGCGTCAGTGTATGTTTTCGACGCATCTCCGGCATGAAAATGCTGCTTCTTACCTGATTGTTTAGAACGACTCTATCAATCATATGCGCCACACCATTGAACCACAGTATATCCGTTCGAAGTATCTTGGCATCTTCAACCCAAACGCCGCTTTTATCATCGACTCTGACCTGCACCGCCTGACCTCCGACGGTTGTCAATGTTTGCTCATGGCTAAGGTCTTTGCGATACGCAACACGATCCTGCACGACGTGATTTCGGAGCAACTCCTGCTTTTCATTCATATCCATGGCATTCAGCGTGGACTCCATTTCCCGCCAGGCCTCGTCACTCGGGATGAAGATCGTCGCATCATGCACGCTCTCGATTTCAGCTGCGAGGCCTGTCATCTCCATGAATTGCAAGAATTCCTTGCACAGTCCATTCATCCACGCTGTGGCAGTGATGTTGTGTGGTGCCACGAGCGAAGAGTCTAGCACATGCATCAATCCGCCAGCGAATCCGACATCGGGTTCGAGTATTTTCGCGCTCAATTGCAGACCAGTCTCTGCATATACCTCGCCCGATTCGGAGTACAGCTTGACCGGAGTAGCCTGTGTCATGTTCGGCTGAGAGAGTGCTGTTCCAACTAGCATAGTATCGCTCTCGACCAGCACTTTGGCACTCTCGATCTGACCATGCAAAAGATGATACTTCAATATCGGGATCGTGAAATCGGATGGCATGGCTCCGAGATCCAGTCCCATCTTCAGTAGCTTGTCGTAGGCAGCATCGTTGGGAACCATTACTGTGATATCCATCGAATCTTCGAAAAACTGCCAGAGCTCGAAGTCATCGATCAGCTTTGTGAAGGCTGTCAGATCCGATCGCCTCGTCAAAGTGTTGCGCAGACCCGTCGCTGTGGCCACCGCCAGGAGTCCGAAATGGAGTATAGATCGCATTGTGTAATTTCGATAGAATCACAGAAAACCCACATTCATCGAGTACTACAAAGTAGCAAGGCAAGTAGTTATGACCCCAAAAATTGTTCTGTTCAAGATGCCATCGAGAATGATGCTCAATTTCCTTTTCGGGCAAGATTCACATCGCTGCTGTACAGTCTTGGCAGACCCGATGCCCGGCACTAGGCCTCATCCTGCAGGAATCCAAGACGATCGTGGCTGATCCACGTGGGAGTCATCGAGACTGGGAGGGAGAGTCGCTACATGCTGGATGACAAGCCACCAGATCCAGCATCATGCATTTGTTTCAATCTCTACTACTTTTGACGCTCGCAGCATTGTTCGAAGTTACTGCTGGTCGGACAGTGCACTTCAGCATCGAGATCGAGGCAGGACTTCTTGATCCGACAAACAATGGACCTCGTCCAGGCATTCTCGTCAATGGAACATTTCCGGGACCACAGCTTCGATTGAGAGTTGGCGACGAGGTTGAGTTCTTGGTCGTCAACTCGTACTCACAAGAAGTTGCCATACACTTTCACGGCATCAAGCAGTCAACAACACCTTGGTCAGATGGAGTCCCTGGTGTGACACAGAGCGCAATTCGTCCAGGAAGTAGCTTTCTCTACAGGTGGCGAGCAGAAGAAGCGGGGACATCCTTCTATCATGGCCACACACGAGGTCACATTAGTTAGTGACAGCCACATTCCTCTTCACGCTTACCACATTGCTGACATGTGCAGTGGATGGGCTTTATGGAGCCATCATCATCGAGCCGGACACCTATGCTCGTCGACCTTTCCACTTGATCAGTCGTAGCGCCCAGGAGCAGAAAGCTATGGTAGCTGCAGAAGCAAGAATTGAAGCTTTGCTCTTGGCGGACTACACTCACATGGCATTCGAGGAGTTCGATCGCGTCCAAAGTGATGCTAATGTTGAGATCCTATGCATGGACTCTATCATCGTCAACGGCGGCGTAAGTATCGTTTTAGCTGTTCATCAAGGTCACTGCTGATAAGATCAGGGTGCCGAGTACTGTCCGTCGCGCAAGGAGATCGACGGTGTCACGGATGTCATGACATGGAAGTTACTGGATCTTGTGAACGTTACAGGAGGAATGACCAACAAGGGATGCCTTCCTCCACTCCAAATTGTCCAAGGCGATTTTGACTTGAATCTTACTGCACTGCCGCCACGAGTCTTTGATGAGTGCAAACCAGGGTCGGCAGTAAACAGCAACTACACAGTCAACGTTGACAGCCACAAGGGTTGGGCTGCCCTTTCATTTATCAACGCAGGCGCACAGCATCCGTTGCTTGTCAGTATCGACAACCATCCCATGCACGTGTTCTCGGTGGATGGCCAATACGTCAGACCGTTCACCACAGATCAGGTCGCCGTAGGCAACGGCAACCGCATGCACGTGTTTCTCAAGCTGGATCAGACCCCAGGCCGGTATACAATTCGCATCGCTCATCAACTGCCCAATCAGATTGTCGCTGGTTTTGCCCATCTGTTGTACGATGGCATCGATAGGCCAGCCAAACCGGACTCCAAGTTCAACTACGCCGGACGAGCTCTGCCAGATGTGAAGGACGCCTCCCTCTTCGATGAAACAATGTCGGTACCATATCCTCCCATGCATCCTGCTCCACAGTCCAATCGAACTCACAAGCTGCTGCTCAAAAAACTTGGAGCTCCTCACACTTCTGGCGAATGGACTCTGTCAGGTGTATCAGGCTACAACAGAAGTCTGGAGCATGCCAATCCTCCTCTGCTTTTCAACCTCACAGAAGAAAACAGTGACCTCTTGATCAGGACAAACATAGATGAGTGGGTAGATCTGATCGTCGAGACAGAAGGTCCTATATCGCGATACCATCCCATGCACAAACACGGCAACAAATTCTTCGTCTTGGGATTCGGGACAGGACGATATCCTTGGGACACAGTCGAGGAAGGAATGCAGGCTCTTCCAGCCGGCTCTTTCAACTTGCAGAACCCGCCATACCTGGATACTGTGAGGACGAAGACATCTATGACTGGTGCCTGGCTGGCGTTGAGATACAAGGTTGAGCAACCAGGCCCATGGATGTTCCACTGCCACATTCAGGTAAGCAAGGCTATAGACGTGAGGTTGACAATGCTTTGCTGACTTATGCTAGCCGCATCTCAGTGGAGGTATGGGCATGATCATACTTGATGGGGTAGACAATTGGCCGGAGACGCCGAAAATGTACAGAGAATGGGGTGGATCCGACAAGCGGCCTGCTGATAAGAAGCTGGATCCGATTGACCACGGGGAGTTGAAGTCTTGAAGGCAGTGTTGATACGACCATTAGACAAAGACCTGCAAATGGTTCGGACCTCGATAAAGCATGTTGCCTGTTTCTGCAAGTTCGTCTCATTCTAGGCCAACTGACGCTGCAAGTGTGCTCTTGGCAATGTGAGGTGCGTGCGAGCGATTTGTTCCTCTCATTTTCAAACATGAAAGATGCCGTCTCTTGGCATGAAATTCGCAAAACGACTCGTGAGGTATGCACACAGTGACTCTGGTCGCGATCGCTGGATCAGTATCCACTTTCGAGTAGCCTGAGCGTGATTGGATTATGGCCACAAGCGCAACGTGGTGCTCCACCGTGGACGCATTTTGCCATGAGGACCTTCAATACGCGACACGAGGCGTGGTATCTGCGGTGTGGGTCGCGAAAATTTCGGCGCCAAGAAATATCACAGCATTCACTTGCACATTCGAAAAAAGGCAAGCTTAAGCATCCCGACTGCAATGCATGATTTCGCAGGCGACCTCCGGGATTATAATACGATTGAGAGACGCACGGAAACTAGCACGTGGATGCTACTGACTCTTCACATACTTCTTGAACGGAAAAGAACGGCAAAAAGAGATGAGGAGCAGCGCTAACGCTTGAGTGTCGACTTGCTCATACATATCGGTACCGTTCCGTAACAGGGAATTGAACCCTGGCCTTGTCGGGAACTCGTAGACATGAATCTACTGAGAGCGACAAATCCTAGCCACTAGACCATTACGGACCTGATTGAATGACAACGCTCCTCTCTGTAGCATTATGATCCTCCAAACAACTGACCAAAGAAGAGCAATCCCAGCAGCGCAGGAGAAAGACATTCACACCAGGTCATGAATATAGCTGCTTCACGCTCCAAGTAAGTGGATTTGGTTTACACAATGACAACACCACCACAAGCAAGTAACGACGAAATGGTGACACGACTTGCATCACAGAAACATGAACCTATATGACAGGCTTGTAATGTAAGCCTCAGATATCTGAGAAAGTTCCGATAGTACTCAAGAGCTTGATGTAAGACGGACTTTATGGTCACCTCTTGAGTCCGATAGCCCAAAGAGATGTATGATATCCCTGCGCGGACATAGTGATGTCGAGGACTGGGCGGCTCGGCGCTCGGTGAAGTTCCCTACTCGTTGTTAAATGGAAGATCTCGAACGACATTATTCGCCGACAATTGTTAGATGAGGTTCACCTGTAGCTATAAGCAACTTACTGCAGCCGCATTTCGACTTTCGTCACTTTTACGAAGACTGGCATACATTAGCGATGGGAGACATCGTTGCAGATACGCCAACAGCTTTGCGCTGGTCGGACAGCAATGTCGAAACGCCTGCATTGATCGTTGCTCCGGAAAGTGAAAACGAAGTCATCGAAGCCATACACCATGCCAGAGAGTACAAATTAAAGCTCTTGGTAGCGGGTGGAGGAACAGCAGCATTCGTACCAGTCACAGAGGACACGCTCTACCTGCCGATGGAACACTTCAAGCACATCAAGTTCGATGAGTCGATGCAGACTGTCGATATCGGCGGAGGAGTACTCGCTGGCCAGCTGCTCCGATACCTTGCCGATCGAGGCTACTACACTGTATATCCTGGAAACAATGCAGTTGGTATGGCGGGCTTTGTCCTCGGTGGAGGAGGAGTAAGTTTTCTATCTACCGCAATATCTAGAGAAGACTGAATGTCAGCGTAGCACCACTTCCACGGCCTCCATGGCCTGGCAAGCGACAACGTCGTCTCTTTCCAACTCATGACTGCCGAAGGCAAGTCTGTTGAAGCCAGTCGGACATCGCCTACAGAAGAAGCAGCACTTTTCCAAGTTCTGCGGGTCGCTGGATTCGGCTACGGCGTGATCACCTCCCTGCGAATGAAGGTCTACCCTCTGTCGACCCTGCAACCCGCACATAATCAAGTCATCACACGTCGCCTGGTATTTGATGGCTCAAGCATCCGCACTGCTGCACGGGCTTTCGTGTCGGTTGGCAGGCCTCCAGCTCGACTTCGTATATCTTTGCACATGACCCGTGCTCCCGCGAACGTCCCTGGCCCTGGTCAGGCATTGCTGCTCCTCGATGCCATGTACACTGGGCCTGAAGAGGACACACATGACGCCTTTGCTCCACTTCGTCGAGATGATATCGAACGTGAAGCATTGTCCACAAAGGAGCTTACTGAGTCGTTCGACATGATCAACGCAGGCGCCGTGCCTGGCAACACCCGCGGCGACTTCAAAGACTTGAACATGATTACAATGAAAGAGCTCTCTGTCGAAGCCATCCAGGAAGCCTACGCTCGATGGTTTGCGTTGACAGAAAACCTGGAAGATGCGGGACGCAGTTTCGTGACCATCAGTCGTTTCGATACCACCCTATCGGAGCAGGTGGGTGCGATAGATGCCTTTTGCAACAAGACTTTTTGCAGCTCTACCCGAGACAGATATACTGCTTGTGTGATCGGTACCTGGTTTGAAAAACCTGAGCTGAGGCACACAGTAGAGGCGTACGCTGGGTACATCCGGGATGCTCTTACGAAAGATGATGGGTGGCCTCGGCGAACGACTGTGAACTATATGCGGCCGCATACAGCACTCCGCGAACTGTTCTCGGATGAGCAGCTGGCGGAGCTCCGGAGGGTGAAAGAAGTGTGGGACCCTGAGAATCTGTTCTGGTGCCCATGGCTTAAGGATATGTGACAATGGGCAATGCGGTCTCGATCACCGTCCTGAAACCTTTTCTATGCCCATGAGAATGGATCGGTTACCTGCGATATGGTCAGGACATGCGATATTAAATTTTAGGGGATTCGTATTTTCTCGAAGAAATCTTCCTGCGCAGGCTAGAGTTCGCAAGTGACTGTAGTCTTTGCCAATGTTATTGAGTTCCTAGAAGCAATACTGTTTGGCAGGATCGCTGTAGAGGTGTGACTTTCAGAGTGGAAATGCCTATTGAGAGCGCTGAATTACGTGCTGTGCATCCCATCCTGCCATGTGTTCAAACCAACGTCAGCATCTCAGCGCCCTTGTTCGGCATGTTCGTGGACGGTAATACCCAATCTATAAGTCTCGCTATTCGATGGCAATAGCTGAACCGCGCAAGCGAAGCACCAGGAAGCCTATGTTGACATAGCGCTGCATAGTACTTGGAGCCTGGCAGCAATCATCGAAGTCGACTTCGAGTTCTGTTGGTAATTTTAGCCACAAGTTCTCGATTTATTCCAACTCTTTGCTCAGCACTCATGACGCCAGAGTGTTTCAGCACGTTCTATGCCAAAGACTCGCGGCCCCAATCGCTCATCTGCTATTATAGATTTTGAATCCTGAATATTCAATTCAACTCGGCCGAGTTCAAATTCAATCTATAAACTGTATTGAATATTCAGATTCAATTCAATATATTCAGCTCATAAATCACCTACTATAACGTTTTCTCGCCTTACGACGATAGCGAGGTGAAGAGCAGTCTAGAGGCAGAGGATCGTTTATAGGAGGGTGCTTACGACGATAAGAGTCCTAGTACTAGAGAAGTAGCAGAGTATAGCAGAGAAAGGACGATAGAGCAGAGCTGAGAAAGGAAAACAGAGCGGAGCGGAGAAGGGACGACAGCAGGGTATCGCCAAGCCTGGCCTCCGAGCATATCGCTAAGGCCACTATTTTTGATATGAGTTTTG
>JAASLG010000196.1:36132-66716 GCA_013365235.1 Cercospora sesami
AACCCGGATTCAAATCCAAAACTGAATTGAATCTGAATTGAATTTGAATTGTCAATTCGGGATTCAAAATCTATGTCTGCCATTGAACAACTCTGATTGAGGCACCGAGAAGATGGCACTAGCGAGGGCTACTCGTAGAAGAGAGTGGAATTTGGCCAAGCAATTAGCCCGACACCCCCATGAACAGCGCATCAGCCATCGATGAGTCGATTTGTGCGAAACGACGGCGACATTGAGCCCGGTATACCCGTATCCATGATACCGGTACGGTGTTGAGTCCATGGTCTCTCATTGGCTGGGCTCAGCCAAGACTGTAGGTATGAGATGACAAGGGCGGTGTCTGCAAAGTGAAATCGCTGTTGAATTCAATTTTGGCTGCAGTGGCCATCCTCGTACACAACGTCTCCAGCGTCAACTCCTTACCTATGCCAGGGATGTAGGGAACGCCGACGTCGTTCGCGATCCATAGTCTTGGAGCTGGTTCTTAACAATGAGGGACTCCACTGCCCGAATACCTAGGCTCTATTCTACCCTTCGATCGATGCACGCGTGCAGTACCAAATATTAGCCCAAGGACAGGCCAGTATGACCGATGTCAGCAAGTACAAGCTTAACCGCACCATGCTGCGAGTGAGCAGTAAGCCCCAGCAACCAATGCAATCTCGAGCGTACCGCATGAGCTAAGTCCGTCGAAGATCCGCATGTCAGCCTCACTTTTTACGAGCGCCTTGGGATGAGCGTCATATGGAGGTCCGAATCCCCATCGCTCGACCTAGACTTGTACTGTCTGGCATTCGGTCCGAGCTTCTCAGGTTCCGCACGCTACTCTGAGCTGACCAACGTAGACAGTCCAACCTCTATCTGGCATGGCAAGCGTCTTACTGACCGTGAAGGAGTGATTGAGCTCAGCTACGCTCCAGGCCAAAAAATTAATCCCAATGACAATGCAACTCCCACCTGCTTTGGCTACATCTGCATACTTGTCGACGATGTGGACTTAGCTTCTCACAGCTTAGCTACAGTCGGGGGGCGATTGCTTGGGACGTCCTCAGGAGGCTCTGGAATGGTTCTCGATCCTGTGGGATACCCCATCAAATTATACAAGTGTAGCCAAGGCCTGTCAGCGGTACTTGCAGAAGGACACATCATGCATTCCACAATGCTCTCTGTTAAAGATGGCGACAGGTCACTTGCTTTCTACCGCGACGTTCTCGGCATGGGCATGCAACATACCTTTCAAGATCGTGAGCTGGGCTATAGCAGACATCTCCTTGGCTATGACTTGCTTGGTACCCGCAATGGATCCGACAAAAGCCTGATCTGTCAAGCGAAGCGCGGCGGTTACCTAGGGTTGATCTGCCAGCGCGGCAAAAGAGACAGTGACCCGCCAGTGTATCACAACGGTAATAGTGAGCCATTTGGGTACGGACATATCTGCGTCTCCGTGGATGACATTGGACTGGCTTGTCAGCGTTTGGAAGAGAAAAGTGTCGTCTGGCTGAAACGTCTGGAGGAAGGTGAATACCAAGAGGCGTATCTCCTGGATCCTGATAATTATGTACGTGAAGTCTCTTCCACCATGCTTGCTCATATTGCGCCCGAAAGCGTCCACTGGGCAACATCAGGCAGTGCTCTGGCGGGAGCTCGCACTAATGAGTGGCTGCAGTGGATCAAGATCGTGCAGAACAACAGCTACGAGCCTCCCGGGCATGATTTTGCATTTTGGGTTCCGCCAGGCTTACCACCGGGAAATGATGGAAGTTAGCAGCTGTGATCGGATTTTTCCGCCCCACGAGGCTGAGTTTTGCTTCTTTGCGCAGGCCTGCCTGTCCGGGCATAATAATAGATGCATCCTCTCTGACGAAACGGATCAGGCCTGTATCCCAGATCGCGGCGGGAGACGAATATTCGGGCATCTGGACAAGTCTTCATATTGCTGTGTGCAACTTTGTAATGTAAAGTCTTTTTGCACGCCAGCAACGGACTTTTGGAAACTTGAGACCTTGCTTGATTTGCTGGCCAGGTAAATACGAGCCTTAATCCTCATCGCGGAATGCGCGGAACGTGAAGCAGCTCAAAAGCCACGGTGTCCCTGCTTCTCTCACCAGCATCGAAAAGCTTGACTGGCTGTAAAAGTTCTTAACGTGGGCGCATTTGTCTTGATACCTTGAATGTACTTGAGCAGAATGAAGTTCTGAGAGAGATGGATCTTTCATCGACCATCACAACGCTTTCGTTGCACATCGTACCTGGGGAAAGGAGCATCTGAATCATCATCGGTCATTGATCTTGATGCAGACAGACTTCTTAAGCCGTGCCATCGAAATCTGGCATTCGACCTCAGGAGCCCAAATCACCAAGTAGCAGAAAAGTCACTAAAGGAACTAGTAGAGGCGGATTCCCAAGTGTTGCCGTTTTTGGACAGCAAGTGCTTACTCCTCTGCTGCATTAGGCCACTCAGCGCACAGACTCTGCGCTGTACCCAGGCTACCGGATCTGATGTCTCGGCTTCTGGCGTGAAGATGATGTGCGATGAACGGGCTCCCGGGTAATCCTGAGCTGCGCACGACTTCATGCGCTTGGAGACCAACCCATCATCGACTGTCGGCATGCGTCAAGCATCGAAGAGTATCTGCTGAAAAGGTCTACATGTAGACTCCATCCATTGCCGAGAAACAATTGATTTGATAAATTACAACGAATGAGAGAACACATCGTACATCTTGCATCAGACAACACATGGGTGGCCGGACAGTCGATGCTGGTCATCAAAGAATAATCATTGGGCCCAAAATTCTTATGACCACACTAGCCGAAGAACGAAGCCCGTTGCGGAACAGCAACTCGTACAAAAAGAGCTCCCTTGGCGGCTGTCTCACTAATAGGCATAGCATCAGGAGGGCATTGTTCCCTAGACGGCGGCAATGATGTTCAATGCAAATTTGGCGTTGATTCTGATCCTTCTGTTAACAGTATATAGAGCAAAATACGCAGCACGAGCTTCCATCATCACCGCATCCAGCTTCACCACTCTCATTCATTCACAATCCCACGGGAACGATGCGTTTCACTGTCCTTTTGCTCGCAGCCGCGCACACTGTTACCAGTGCTGTGGTGCAAAGAGCTCTCCCAGTCGAATTTGGCTGCGCTCCTTGCTCTCCCAACGACGGTCCTCACTACGACGCCGCAGCCAAAGCCACCGCAGGAATCGGTCCTGACCTTCTCGCAGAGGGACAGGCTTCCTTCGGCCAGACTTTTGATGCTGGGTACCACTCCGCTTTATGCGATGCTCATCCAGTGAACTGCATCACAGCCGAGCCCGGAGTGTCATGGACTGGAACTCCAGGGTTGACAGCGCCTTTGGGCAGATGGAGGAGGAAGGATGGAAGTCAGTTCACATACTACAATCGCTCTTGTGACGAGCAGGAACTGATCAGTGTCAATTAGCCGACACTATCGCATGGGGTTATTGGCAACAGACTCTGCAGTGGACTGGAAAAGGAGGATCAGGCACCACATACAATGCTCACTGCACAATCTTGACCTGCGTCAAGGGTAGAATGCAGGCGAAGATTGGTAGCGAAAGCATCAAGGGTGATGGAAAGACTGGAGACGACGCGAAGAACATTTGCGGTTGTTTTCCGAAGGATCTCGATGCGGACATCACATTCAGTCTGTTCTAGGATCGCGCATCATAGGCTTGTCGTGGGTCTATTCTATCGTTATGACATTGCGATTGGACGTCGCTGTAACAGAGCACAAAGTATCGGTCTTTGGCACCAAAGAAATGGCATTTCGTAGCGACCTAATATGTCCCACTTTATTTGCAAACAGCCGATGAACCAGACATTTTCTCGGCATGGTGCCAGGAAAGAAGGAATTGAAGGGAATGGCTGGATTCGCAGTAGCGACTTCGATCGATCGTAGGCATTCAGGATACCAAAGTGGTGACAACATTTACCGATTTCCGTTCCTGAAGTAGTCTGCACCTAATCTTGATCTGCAGTCAAACCTTGCGTGCCATCGCTCTGACATTTACACCAGTGACATTGATAACTCCACAGTGCTTACGCTTCCACTCTTTCTCTGGATTCTCCAAAGCAAATGAAAAGTTCCTCAAGAGCGTCGGCACGACTTTATATATCTCAACAAGTGCCAGATGTTGCCCAAGGCAGATGAACCGGCCTTTGCCAAAATGGAGTAAGCTTTTCGTCATGAGAGCAATCTTTGCTTGTGATGCCTCATCACTTTGGTCAACGAGCCACCTTTCGGGAATGAAATGATCAATATCATCGCCGAAGATGTCTGGTTGTCGATGCACAGCCCATGCAGCACAGCCAACGCGAGTTCCTCCAGGGACGAACTTGCCATCAATGGTATCGCTTGAGCCAGGTACAACTCTCTCCATCAAGAACGAAGCTGCAGGATGGATGCGGAACGTCTCCTTGATGCATGCATCCAAATAAGGCAGCTCGTGAGCCAAAGCGAATGGCACGACTCTGCATCCGGGCGGGAGGGGAAGCTGATCCACTTCTTCCTGCAGCCTGCCATATCGTTTTGTGTCCTTCATCAAGTAATAGAACAATGCGGCCAAGGTACCCGCAAGTGGATCAGAGCCAGCGGTGGCGAGGACATGACCCAGGCTTCTAAGGTCATCCCCAGTCATGAGGCTGGGATTCTTCTCCTTCGCGGCCAAGAAACAGTCGAACAGATCCCGACGACTGCTTGCTGTGTCCCGCGATTTATAATCTCCAACCATTCTCGGGAGTGTATGCTCGTCGGCAAATTTGGAAACGGGATTGCGCGGCAGCTTGACGTATCTCTTTCGCCAGAGCCAAAGAAAGATGGGATTCTTCACTGTCATACGGTCGATGCCAGGCAAACCACTGATCCTAGTCATGATTGCCGTGATCCTGCCATCGTTCTCTATGATATCCTGGACATCAGATCCTGTCTCCAAAAATCCGAACGGCTTCCCGTAGACTACGTTCCCCACGGTATCGAACGCGAAGTAGTGCATCCATCGAGGCAGGTCCATTGCGTCTTGGCTACCGGCTTGAGCAAAGCGACTTGTAACTTGTCGCACGAGCAAATCGATCATATCATCGATCTGGGACTCAAACTGTAGAACCGAAGAGAGGGAAAATGTTGATGCGATCCCTCTTCGAAATCGATCATGCCATTCGCCATCAAGGCTCGAGATGAGCGTGCTTCTGATCAATCCTTCATCCACATTGTCCGTGATAGAATAAGATGGCGACTTGGGATAATTCCTAGCCGTGGAGTAAATGTCTTGCACTGCTTGTGCACTTGCAAAGGCGAGACTCTTTGGGCCTATTCGCACGGCTGGGCCATACTCCTCGTGAACTTGAGGCCATTTTGGGAAGTCATGGATGCTGGTCCACGAGAAATGTAGTCTCCAAGCATATGAGAAACGCGCTACGAATGGACCAGGAAATCCTCGAAGCGGGTCGAAGAGCAATTTGTAGCATAGCCACACCAGAATGGTGGAAGTTGTGAGTATGATGTAAAGCCACATCCCGTTCACGGTGAACAATGAGTGAGCCAGAAAAGAAACAACACAGCTGGGGCCGGAAGGTGCTGTTATCATGGGTTTCTTTTCCCAGATTAATCAACATGAGCCTTGATGAGTTGACTTATCATACGATCCGTCTTCTGCATACGCGAATTCAAGGAACATAAGCTCGAGCATCTTTCGAGGCGCTCCTGCCAATAGATCCCCGAATGCAGGTGACAGATTGTACGTACGCATGCCGAACCGCCAGTATTGATTGGCGCCGTCTCTATCGGGCAGTCGAAGCGACTGGAAAACAAGAAAACCTTCTCCGCATTTCGAACAGGCATCCCCAGACCTACGAAAAGGCTCTCTGTTCCATCTGCTGCCACTCCACTAACGAAGCTGATCGAGCTTGCGATGATCTGCTCATACCGCATCCTCTTAATGCTGTGTAGGAATTCAAGGCATGTGCAGAAGTCTTACCAGCGCACTTCATCATACGATTCATCACACAATACTCTTTGGACTCACCCAAGCCCACTACCAGCCATCTCTCCTCTCTCCTCACTCTCCTACTCCACACACCCCCCACAAGTCATCTCCTCCTTCTCCGTCTCTATCGTCTTACAAGGCGCATGATCAACCAGCCTCTTCTCCTCACAAGCCTTCCATTCGAAAGGCGAATACGCCACCATTTCACCCTCACCCACAGTCGCAGCAGCATGGCAGTACGATAATGCAGTATCGCCGCGCTGCGATGAAGGTTGCACGGAATGATTCACCCACCGGTGCATACCCTAGCGAGGCGGGAAGCAAAGATCAATGACACTCTTCCATTCATCACCACAGTGCTGTTCTCGACAGCATAGCGACTTATTGAACGACGCCTTCGTGCCATTCAGATGTAGTCGAGCTCCACAGTATTTCTTCTGCTTACATTTCGTACGAGATAGCCGACGATTTGTCGAACTGCCATTTCCTGATCTCTACCTCGAGTTTGCATGCTCAGCACCCGAGTATAGCCAGCCAGGCATCTTCGATACCTGGCAAGATCACAGAGCGGTCCAGCAGTACGTGTAAGCCCCGATATCAGACGCGTTAGACGCGTGTTGGAGCCTTGGGAACACTGAAGATGGAACCTACTTACCCTTGGCGCCGGCATACACTGCTTGCGGAAACCTGTCGTAGAACAATACTATTGAAGTTCGCTGTCTCTAATGCAAATCATACCATGCCTATCATATCGCTCATCAAATGCTAACCTCATATATCTATAGTAGGTTCGCCGGCGACATCCCCATCCCCAACAGCAACATCAGCCGCAAGAGCGTAATTCGTGAATCCCTCCTCGCTGCCCTTGGGCATGAGAGTCCACAGACCATCTCCATTCCTCGTGTTGACCTCCATCTCTCCCATGCGACAGATGATGGGACATTGTCCCTCCTTGGTAGGCTCGATGCTACATGTCGGACTCTCGAGGCCACCACCATTTGAAAGTGCCATGAGTTGCATGCCACTTCCGTCAGACTGGCCAACGACTGGGTAACCTTCGGCAAGACCGTCCATGTTCGAGAGGTCTGCGACTTGGAGTTTGTCGTTGTCAAGGGAGAAGATGGTAGGAGCGTATTCGTCATCAGACTGATCCCAATCGTATTGGATGTGGTAGTGGATCTCGTCTGCATCGGCCGGCCACTCGGCGAACGCCATGTCCTTGTCGACGATGTAGAAGGCAGATGGAGTGGCGGCGAGAGAGTAAGAGGTGATGCTCTCAACAGTTGCGGTTGTGCTGAACGTCTTCCAAGCAGTTATAGCCTTGGTTCGGAAGAGGGTTGTGACGCGAGTGGTCGTGATCGTAGTGGTAGGTGTCATCGTAGTTGTGGCCACAAGATTCAGCGTGGTGCTAATAGTCCTTGCGTTGGTCACAATTGATGATACGGTCTGCGTGAGAGTGACCGATGATGACGGGATCACACAGTTGCAAGCCGCGGTGGTTTGAACTGCATTGGTAGCCTTCAGGCATCCTGGCTGAGGATATTGTCCTTGTCGTGGCAACAGGCTGTCGTCGCGCTTGTTGTAGGCCACTGCATACGGGTAAGGGTCATTGTCGTACCTCTTCACTCTTCCAGCAGACCTGAGACCAGACCAAGAGCCTACAGCGAAGTTGGGATCCTCGCTGACGTGCCCATATGGAGTGCCTTGGAGCGAGCCGACTGTGAGGAATTAGCTATGCTTTGATGCAAGAGAGCAGTTGGGATCTCCGCAGACTTACCTGGAGTTGACAACTGACACTGTCCTGCGTCCGGTCCGCTTGTAGCATAAGTCGCCGCCGTACAGTTGGTCACGTAAACGCATGATCCGACGCAGGTTTCAAAGCTGTCCGAGGGGAAGCGTGAGATTGGTACTGGACTGGCGATGGGATTGCAGAACACCTGGAAAGTTGCTCCGCCTTCGTACTCCAACGTATTGGTGCTGTACGGATTGCTGCAACCAGAGTCTTGTCCGTTTGTGACTCGTGCCGCTGGAGGCGAGACTGGAGTTGGGACACCAGAACATTGGAAGCAGGCCAGGTCCAGGAAGCGTGGCCCGGAACCATGGGAAAAGCCTAGTTGATCTACTGGTGCCCTGTACAAAGTACACTGACTGCTGTCCCAAGAAAATGCTTTGCAGCCCGGCGCTCCGCTCTCACCATTGAATCCGGACTGGTCAAGTGACTTGCATGCTTTTGCGCAAGACTCCATACTGGCGACCGACTCAGCATCTGTAAGACGCCTTTGCTCGTAACGAACATTGTTGGAGTCTGCATATCCAAAGATCCTTCCATTGTACGGGTCGGCGCAGACTGATGGATTGGGCGGGAGCGGGACGCCTGGGGTGAGTGCGCAGCTTCCTGCACCTGCAGTGGTAGTTGAGGCTGCAGAAGTAGTGGTCGAAGAAGTCGTACTACACTGGAAGCAGGCGAGGTTGGCAGCCGGCGCTCCATCCGGATCATCGTAGATTTGCAGGACGCTCCTCTCAACTCGATACAATTGACACCAGGCACCTTTGCCCCAGCTGAACGATTTGCAACCTGGCAAGCCAGTGTCGCCGATAGCACCAGACTGGTCGAATGCCTTGCAGGCTCTGGCACAACCCTCGAGGGTGTTGGGCGTTGCTGGTCCGCTGATCAACTTTTGCACAAAGGTCCCCGAACCATCGCGGTCCCTCCCGGGCAAGCCTCGCTGATCCGCACAGAGTCCTGGAGAGGCTGTTGCAGTTGGAGGGATTGCGTACGTGCACCCACTCGCTCCACCAGCCACAGTCATGACGGCCTGGGAGGCCCTGCTCGTGGTCGTCGTCAAGGAAGTCGTTGTCGTCCTCGAAGAAGTCGTCGTCGAGCTCGATGCACCTGGGCATTGGTAGCAGGCGACATTCGAGACTATGACTGAATTGCGACTGTAATCGATGTCGAGGGCTCTCATGTCAACTCTATACAATCGACAACTATTGCCCCGGTCAAAAGAGAAAGATTTGCATCCTGGCAACCCACTGTCACCAATGGCTCCAGACTGGTCGAACTTCTTGCACTCCCGTGCGCAGGATTCGATCCAGCCCATTGCATCTTCGTCGATCAGCTCCTTTTGCCGGAAGCTTCCAGAGTCATCGCCGCCTGTCCGAGGACTACCTCGTAGCTCTGCACACTGGGATGGGTCAGGCACGGCAGTTCCAGTGAACGTGCAGCGACTGGCCGCAGCAATAGTAGTGCTTGCAGTGGTAGTTGTGGCTGCCCTAGTCGTGGTCGTCGTCAACGAAGCCGTTGTCGTCCTCGTAGTAGTCGTAGTCGAGCTCGAGCTCGAAGACGCCCCGACAGCCGCACAAGAGAAACAATCCATATTCGCCACGTTGCCCACGAATGATTGTTCATAATGGCTGGCATTGAGATCCTTACGCTGAAGCTCACACGTTCGGTCCCAACGATACCAGACACTCTTGCAGCCCGGCATTCCACTTTCTCCAATTTCGCCAGACGCATCAAGTTTGCGACATTCAGCTGCACAGGCTTCAATGCTTGGCACGTTCGCAAGGTACTTTTGCTTCAATGGGCCAGTGCCGTCATGGGCCGACCACAGATTACCTCCGACATTGCAAAGGGCGGGGTTGCTAGCACTCGCGGTGGCTAATGCGCATGTCGTGGGCACAGTGTTGGCTGCGGCAGCGGTCGTGGTGCCGGCGGGCGAGATGGTGGACTTGCTCACGAGTGAGTACGCTTTCCATCCATACCAGGGGGCCGAGACCGTTGTGACTGCCGCAGTGAGGGTCCGGCAGTTATTGTCATCTCCGCCATAGTTGAAGGCAATACAATTGCCGATACATGCCGCTTCGCAGCCCTCTAGGTTTTGGGGTCGGATGTTGACGCTGCCGGGGTTCATGTAAGCCATACACCACTCGTAGTACCGGACCACTCCTGCTCTGGTGAAGCTAGTAGGAGTTGGGTTGGGGCATCCCAGGCCGCGTGGTGATGTTGTGGTAGTCGTAATCGCCGGAGTGGTCGTTGTCAGAGCGGGCGTAGTAGTAGTGGTTCTTGTGGTGGTACTGGTACTTTGTGCTTGGGCAGTTCCAGCCGAGCACGTGAAACAGCTCATGAAGGCTGCTTGATATCTTGCGTTGGCTCCGGTGCCTGGCATCCAGCGAGTGTCGCCCAAGTGACCGCGGTACAGTTCGCAAGACCTATTGGGCGCCCAGTATACAGATATACATCCTGGTAGACCAGACACGGAGCCAAGAGCTCCGGAATCGTCGAACTTGCGACACGCAAGCGCACAGCCTTCGAGGCTGGCGATCGACGCAGGGTCTGTGAGAGTGCCCTGCGACAGTGTCACACCGTTGCCGTCCTGCTCTCTCGATCGAAAGCCCAGAACACCTCCACAATCGCCACTTGGACCTGCTGGTCGGGCCAGAGCACATGAGGACGACGCAGCAGCAGTGGTAGTGGTGGCAGACGTTGTTGTTGAGTCCACTCCTGGAACTTCGGGGTTTGGGTTGGTGTTCTCAGGCGTGTAGTTGGGGCAAGCGTCAATCACGCCGAAAGTGTTGATCACTTGGGTCTCCGTGAATGTGGTTGAGCTAGTCATGGTCGTCGTTTGAGTCGTCATTGTTGTTCTCACACTACGGACCTCTGGTTAGTGAATGCCACAAGTACGGCGGCAACAAACTTACGAGGTCGCTGTATTGGTCACGCGTGCTGCGGTAATGGTAGAAGTGCTCGTCGTAGAGGTCATGGTCATCATGACGGTTCTGGTAGAGGTCAGCTCTTCTGCGTGGACCAAGTTTGGCAGACACCGGATACCTGTTGATGGTGGCCGTTTTCCGGACAGTGCTCCAAGTAGTGCCATAGCCGAGAGATGAGCACCAGGTGCGAGCAGCGCTCATGGACGTGCCAGCAGCACAGCTGCGTGTGTACGAAATGGAACATGTCGACGACTGAGCCGCGTTCAGTTGACGTGCTTCAAGTTCTTTGACAGGGTTGGCCAACGCCAACCCGGCGAGGGACAGCGCCGCAAAGAAGCGCATTTTCGCTCAACACAATGGTACAGCTCTCGTGAAGGGTCGCGCGAGGGGATCTCGTGGTGGCAGTCTTATACGTCGCGGTACGCCTGGACTCGCAGGCGGAACATTGTGGCTCGCACTCATCGTGACAGCTCCAGGCGAACATGCAAGCCTCGCCAGTCCAACGAGCCCTGGTCGGAAGGTGTACAGCTCAGGCACGTTCTATGGCGTCCACGAACGTCCAGCACTGGATGGGATGCACGCCCGGTGGAAGCCATCGCTCAGAGCCGCCTTCGGACTCACCGCTGGTGCTGTGCAAGTTGAAGCTATGGTGAGGTGGTGAGAGAACTAAGACAGCCCATGGCGCACACGTGGTCTGGATGTCGATGGAAGGCGTAGACGACTCACACTCGAGAGACGAGCGTCCACTTGCTGAATGGAGTAGTTTGCCAAGCAGCGATAGCCCCATATCGCCTGGCGTCTTCGAGGAGGCTGAAAAACGTGGTGTCTTGGCGAAAGCTACTTTGGGAACCCACGAATCCAGCTTGGAACATCGCGTAGTCCGAAAAGGTCTGCATAAGACTTGTCTCTATTGAGGATGTCCCTCATGCGGCTAAGCCAGCTAAGCAGGCGAGTCTTCAGCTTGGTGCATCGCGTGTCTCGTGGAAGCCACGAGGTGGTGAAAGCCACAATATAGGTCTGAAAGTGGTGCTTTGGCCTCTTGTGGTATCGCTTCGCGCCATCGAGCGGTTGAGCTGTGGTCTGATGGGGCTCTTGTTGAAAGTCTGTGGAGGACAGTGTTGCATACTTATGTTAGAACTGCAGCAGCAGAGGGGGAGTGGGCTCTTGTTCGGCGTGGTGGAGAGTGCCTCGAAATCACCGCTGCCACCCACCGATCCCGTGACCGCCGCCGCTGCCGCCGCCGCCGGTGCAGGTGAACACAAGCATCTGGCGGACGATAGCTCCGCTTCCAGTTGGAGCAAATGTGGATGGCATGATGGCCAAGAATTGAGGCGTGGTGGCAGAAAGGTTGGTGGTTCTAGAACCGTGAGAATCAGAATCAGGTGGAAAGGGACGATCCGGGCTGGCAGCCTGAGGCAGGAATATGCAGAAAACAGCACCGCGTAGAGTCTACGGTCACTCTCAAGTCTTCCACAGCTTCTGGAACGCTCATCGGCGATGGGCTCCGTTGCACTCATGCACCTTCACGACCGGCCAGCAAGTGGGGTGTCGGACAACGCAATGTCTTGCCAGCCGGGGTCAGCAGCGGACTCAGCACGCTGAAAGACGCGCCCAATGTGATTTTCCAGGACTACGACCACGGCTACCTGTTGCAGTGGTCCGAGAGACCGGTCAACAAGCATGTGTAACGGCCGTTGGCAGATCTGATTCATGTACCTGACCGTGCCATGGACTGCCTTCGCCTTGCGAGAGCATATCACTCTCCAGACACCCTGTCCTCCGCTCCGCCAACCCCTCTCAGCACCGCCCCTCCAAGACTCCCCATCAAATCACCTGCGCCATCCCCGGAAACCACCTCTCCTCCACCCTCGTACTATACTCCTGATACTTATCCCTCACCTCCTCCCTCGTCGCCTTGACCCAAAATTCCGCTTCTTCCTGCTCCGCCGCTTCCCGATACAACCAACTCAAACCCGCCAGCGAAACCACCGAAACGTAAAACCAAGCATCACCAAAGTGTCCTCTCGAAAGAAGCATGAAAATACACCCGATCCAAGTCGTAGCGTAGGAGACGTAGGTTGGATGCCGGATATATTGGTAAGGTCCTGTGGTGATCACAACCTCTGGACTAGCTTTGCCGAATATGACGGATAGCCGGCCGGGTGGGGAGGTTGTGTATGCTGTCCAAGTGAACAAGGCGAGAGATGCCAGGAACAGGATGCTTGAGCAGATGGCGAAGAGAACGCCGATTCCGCCTAGAGACTTTACGGTCTCGCCGCGTATGAAAATGGGCCAGAATGTTGCGAAGGTGGAAACTCCGGAGAGGATTTTGAAGAAGTGAATGTAGCCCGGTGAACGCGTTCCAGAGGCAGGATGGCGGAAGTGGATGAGGTAGGCGTAGAGCTAGGCAGAGACTGCGAGGAGGAAAAGAGTATTGAGAGGAGAGATCAGGCTGATTTTTGCTGTGTTCGCGGTTTCTTGGACGACCGACTGGGCCCGGGAGTGTTGCTCTGCGAGGTACTCTTTGGCGCTTATAATGGGAGGTGTCTTCTGGGTAACGGGACCTGGTGGCAGTCGGTAAGAGTTGTCTCGTGCTAACGTGTTGGCAGACTCTTCCGTACTTGTAGACGCATTGTAACACAGGGCACTCCCAGACTGAGGTCGATATAATGCGCAGTCTCCACTCAGCGGAAATTGTTCGGATCTGTACCATTACATGCCAAGGCTCCTTCGTCAGGATGAGTAAGTGACGATGTGTTGCACGACATCTGTTGAAGACTCGAACTACGATGGACAATGCATTGGTTATCATGAGTTCCGGTTCGCCTATGCCGCGCTGAACAGTCGCAGTCGCCAACTACCATTGCATACCTCTTTCTATAACGCTTCTCTACATCTCACAACCTCCCGATCAAGTTCCAAACCAATGCATGTCAATTTCACAGAGTACTTCTCGACACCCCAAGCACGATTCACATGCCCGATCAGTCCCCTCATACAACCTCGGTCCTTCCAACCTCCTCTTCATCAAAATTCGAACAAAGAATCACCCTCCCCAACCTTCCGCTTTCAGCCAACACCATCGGCACTCTATCTTTCCGCTCATTTTCACGAACTGCTGGTCAAAGCGCCACGAACGCCTTGGTCGGCTTGTGGTCCAAACGCAGAATAACCGTGGTATTGGCATGGCTCTGGAGATTGTAGGCATGCCGAGGAGGCGTAGATTTGCATGAATGTTGCTAAGCCTTACGAGCATTCTTGACAAGCTGATCAACTGGAGGTGGCCGCAAGCAGGAACTTCCACTGTCGCGAGGCTTATGAATTTGTCGAGGCGGCGTAAATGCATGAGTGAGTCCGTGAATTTTGGAAAGTTGTGACAATGGTCGATGGGATGGATTAAGGCAGCAAACAGCGTGAAGATGCTATGTTCGGCATGCGTATTGGCCGAATGCAGACATTGGTGCAATGAACAGTACCAGTCGAATGCTCGTCGGGTATTGACGTACCTGCAGTCTTCAGCAGTGCTCCAAAGGTATATGAGTCCTCATCTTTTCCTATCATCCTCCTATTCTCATCACAACGCTCAACAACTCCAGCTGAACACAATCAACACAATCCACCACCCCACCCACCTTCCAACCTCAACCAACAATGTCGCACGTCTCCGCCTTCCACATCACCTGCAACGCCGGCTACGAGCTCAACCTCGAAGCCCGCCTCAATGGTAACCCGACTGGTCAACCACTGGCTTCCAAGCTCGTCGCTGGCGAGACCATCGATGTCGATTTGAAGGATCGTGCGAAGAAGGGTGATACTGTGAGTCAACTCATCCTCCTACCAATTCCCTTCGTTTGAGGTTGATGTAAGAATGTCATTGCTGATGCTGGTATCGTGATAGTTCCAACTCTGGGCCAACGCCGAAGGCCAAAAGGAGCGAATTCGTGTCGGAGATTACAAGTATTTGTATGATCCTGACAATTTGGGCAAGTTGAATGTCGTCGCAAGGGGAAGAGGTGATGAGGAAGAAGAGTTGCAGGTTGCGGTGGCTTATGAGGTTAAGTAGAACAGTGCGTTCGGGAATTGAGCTTATCTTTCACTCATTTGTGTGCCGAATTGGGGATCAAATAGGGATCAAACGGTCGTTACTGAAACCTGAAATGCCGTATATATGTAGTAAATCACAGTCGTTTCTAAAGGTTGCGCCTGGGCTGAGGCTATTCGATAATGTTGCCGATTCCCAGAGAAAAGACTCCGCTCAAAAGAATTGGAGATTTCGTACATTTTTTGAAGCTTCTGTTTGCTCGCTATCGCCTTCTATCGCTTTTCTTTTATCAGACTGTATCGTCAGTCTTCGCACCTCTCGTCAAAAACACCTCTTTCACATATCTCTCATCCAGCGCAGTTCGCACATCGCATCCTATCAGGCCATTCAGATTCGCTTCAAAATCGTCCGCTGCCTGTGAGCTCGCGCAGACTAAGACACTCGCCTGCTCGTTTCGTATCTTCCTCTCGATGTAGTCTCGGATTCCAGACTCGAAGATTCGGTCTTGTGCGCGGAGCTTAGTAGGATTCGAGGGTGTGAGGAGGCACATGTCTACTACTCCTGCTGAAATGGGCTCTTGGATGGCGGAATGGATCGTATTGGTATCTGTGGGGCGGAAGCCGAGGATCAAGGTAATGGGTCCGGGTGGGGGCACATTGTCTTCGTTTTCTACGTAGGATTTTCGAGTGAGATGGAGACGGTGCTGGAGGAGCGATCGGATCGGTGCTAGACCACTTCCTGTTGCAAAGCAGATCACTGGTTTGCTGTCGTCCTGCAGAAGGGCAGACCATTTTGATTCGTGGTGCCTGATTCGAAGTGAAGTACCGGATGGAGCAATTTTGAAGAAGTTGGCCATGAGTCCCTGATGTCGCGACTGTACCAAGAGCTCCAGCTGATGCCCTCTGCCACGAGCCTTGAGCAAGTCTTGACAGCAAGCGGTGGAGTACGTACGAGGCGTCTTCAGTGGCATCGCAGCGAAGACATCGCGTAAGAAAACACTAGATGTCAGTATGCGAGGCATGGCCTGCAAGGCGTCTCGAAGAGGTAGTCGCTCAAACCATGTTCTCCTCGAACTCAATAAGCCGAGCCGATCTGTCCAGTTTACAGTTGCGAAAGGACAGTCAAAATCCACGAAATCGCGGAGAAACATTGCAGTTTGCATGTCGTTAGCATCTGGCAATGGCTCACGTCCGTTTAGTCGAAGTATTCTCAAAGCTCGCTTGACGTCGTTTTCCGCGTTCGCTGGGATGACTGTGACATGCGACAGAGCGTCATAGTGAAGGTCTTTGACATCAAGCGTAACGTGTAGGATGCCCGAAGGCTTCTCTCCCGAGCACTTCATGAGTTGCGCAGGCCTGTACTGAGCAACAATGTCGAATTTGCTCGATGTAGCCAAATGTGTCTCGGTCAAAGTGGCTCGACTTTCGTCAAGGTCGCATGCAACACCAAGCTCTTTTTCCACTTCGGCAATCCATTTTTCGAAATGTTCCCAAGGAGGATCGTTAACCGCAGTGTCCCCTTCAAAGAGGCCACTGGCGAGAGGCCTTGCACCTTTCTGTTGCAGGATCTTGTAGATCTGCTTCGCCGCAGCGTTATATGTATCGTGATACAGCGTACTCCCGTTGCCAAAAATCATGAAGTTGAGGTCCAAGGCATCGAAGCTCGACTGTAGATCCTTGGCGAACTTTGCACCATTTGCGGGAATCTCGCCATGTCCAGTGGTGCTTGCAATTATCAAGACAGTGTCGTCCCGGCTGAGAGTATCTGGCCTCACCCCATTCAGCGTTCCGGGCTTCTGGATGCGGTAAGTCGTGCCAGCTGATTTCGAAAGTCGTCGATGAAGTTCGCCAGCCAGCTTCCGCGCAGTGTTGGCAGCAGTGCAATAATGTATATGAACTGTAGACTTGGGCTCCTCCTTCCGAAGCTGTTCGTGAGCTTCAGCGTGGCCAGTAGTGCCGACCTCCGTCCAGCACGAATCGTGGCGTTCACGATGTTGTAGCGATGCTTGAGCACTTCTTTCCTGCACCTCTCTCCGCCACGCCTTGATTGGACTCTGCACATGTTTGCATATCAGCGGCGTAGGCTGGTAGTTCGGCGCACCTCCGCGATGCCAAATGGGTACGATAGAGCCCTGCGGAGGAGCCAACCAATACGGATTCGCCGGCAAGCGGTAGCCCTTCTCTCGCAAATGTTCATCATCAAAGTTGCAGTACATCGACGACGCTGTCAGAGAATCTGACATCATGACGCCTGCTTCGCGATAAGAATGGCAGACAGCATATGTCAGTTCAGCTTGCGCTTTCGATAATTTGGCAAGTCTTTCGTGCTCAGGCGCTCGTTCGAATGAGGCTTCGTCTTCAGCCCAGCCCAGTGCCACGACGATCTTGGGAAGGACATTGTATCGAAACGAGTCCGCGAGATCACGAACGCCAATTTCAGCGTCCATGAACCAGCCCATGAAAGGTGTGGCAGTGTATTGTACTCCACCAATGTCAAAGCCGAGTTGACTGAGAGCTGGTGCTGCCACCCAGCGTAAGCTCAGCTTTTCGAAGGCCAGCTCGTGATCTGGGTGTTTGATCCGGACCAGTGGGAAGTCATCCTCGGAGATACTAGTGATGTAAGGCTCATCTCCTTCGGCCATAGTGACAAGAGGTAAAAGGTCCCATTGCGTGCGAAGTTGAGGTGGCTGCCAGCCGAGCTCAATGATTGCTTCCGTCAAAGCGACATTGGCCGGATCGCCTAGGATTGTATCATCATCGTTCTTGTATCCGGCGAATGACAGCAATTGCCCATTCCATACCAAGGGACCTCGCTGACCTGGCAGACGTGCCGGAAAGACACATACTGTGGGCGTAATAGTGCCATTGTTGAAAGCCTTCTTCATATTCTCGACCAGCGTCGAGCCCATCTCTCGCGATGTTGTAACATGTCGCAAATCGCAAAGTTGCAAGCTGAATGACTCACTTCGCATGATGCATTTTGCAGAGTTCTGCCACGCCAGCCGGAGGCCATGTTCGAGCTCTTCGAATTTCTGCCACCACACACCTCCAGCCAGCATACTCTGCTCGCATGTTGAGAGTTTCGAATTGCCCTCTACCTCATTGGGTAATCTGCCAGACAGCTGAACGAGTTGTGATGTTTGCTGTAGTTCCTGCAAGACATGATCCCGTCGCGCAGAAAGCTTCTCCTCCGTTGCGATGATGCCATCTCTATGCAGTTGCCGGAGGAAATCGATCGCCTCTTCTTGTACTTTGCTGATTTCACGATCTTGTCCGACTCGTGGTTCTCTGGTCTTTATCATGCGTCCTGCCTGGCAAAATTCCTCATCACAAGCTGTTGAGCGGAGCACAGGGCAGGCGTTCCGTATGCGATCAAACTCGGAATCTGTTTGTTTCTGGAAATGATCACGTTCTCCCGATGGATCGATGACATCCGCCTGGACAGCAGCAACATCGACGTGCAAGCTTGACTTGGACGAAGAAGATGGGCATCGCGAATCGGAATTGTACCCTGTGTCGTTCGTCTCGCTAAGCTCAGTGGGAGGCGAAGATGTAGTCGAAGAGGTTGTCTGCGCAGCCCGACGATATGTAAACATGGAGTCATGACGAGTGTGGTTCATCCTGTCGCTGGGGCGGGAATAGACAGTGTATAGCTACGAAGCAGAAGGATGATAAATCCGCCGTCCTGCTGGGGTGTCCAGCGAGCAGCGACCCTCATACGAGACTCTCATGATCTGAGATCTGTTTCCGCATGAGTCGCGATGAAATGCTATCAGGTGCAGTTTCATGAAGGCGGCACGGCTTCTCGTCCACATTCTGCACTCCAGTCGGCTTGTGGCATCACGTACAGCCGCCCAGACTCGGGATTGGAACAATTCAAACGACAGACCCAGTGGAGTGGTCACGAAGCGACTCAACTTGGTCGAGCCGGTTCTTCCACGGCTCTCTTCTCACGCCATGACAGAGCTTCGTGTTTCATGAGTGTTCTCAAGGATGACGTCGGCTGCTCAGGAACGCTGATGGGATATTGCACGCTGAGTTGCCTGCATCTTTCGTTGTTGGATTTTGCACTTCATGGCTCAAGCACAAAGGTGGAGGCTCAGACCAGCCCGATATGGGTAGGCTTGTGCCATGTTCTGGAGGCCAACGACGGACCATGCAATGCGGCATCCCAGATTGCTACGCATCATCGACTCATGAACCTCTGAGCTCTACGCGTTCGGTGAAAAGGTGATGACAGATCAGCCAATCGCTGTTGCAGTCGGAGCATGACCATGAAACACGGCTGCGATAAGGTTCACGGATGCCCGAGTTAGTATCCTGGTCGTCCTGAACTGATCAGTAGGTGAGGCTCCTGTATACTACAGCTGCATCTCTCGCTTCGCATGTTGCAGCAGACCCGTGGTGCATGACTGCCTCTTCTTCCCACGATCGGTAGCTAGAGCATGAGCTCGTTGTGGCGCGCCGGGCCGTGCTCGAGAAGTCACAGCAATGGCTCCGGAGATCTGCTACCGCTGCGGAGTTTTTATCGTCGTTTGCACCAGCGAGGGACGTACAGAGGTCCGTCATGAACTCAGCTCCGGGGACGTCTACAATGAAACTTGTCCTTTTCGACATCTCCTGGAAGAGAAATATGGTCTCCATTGCACAGGCGTCCATTTGAGGGCATGGCGAGATCGATGAAGAGTGTGAAGAAGGTGATGCTTTGCGGAGACGTTGTGGCGGAGATGAAGTCTGCCAAGGCTTCGGTTTCGGCCTAACTATGCTCCGAAACACATCACTTTCTGCTCTTTCTCCCGGGTGCCTTTTGGCGAATGTCCTCCTCGTTCGAACTCTGATGCGTCGACTCGTAGTGCCTTCGCATGAGCCAGGGCCCCGTGAAAGATGGGGCGGCCTTGCTCTCCTCGAACATCGCTATTCATGACTTGCCTCTTGATGCTGCTAACAGCATATTCTATCACCAGTCGGGGAGGTTTTTCGCGTGGCTTTCAAAGCCCTACCTGGCAAGGGTGAGATCCTAATGCTTGCCGGTGGGCGCTCTTAGCATATGATTTTTGGGAGTCCGCGCCATCGGAACCATCCGAACGCTTCCAGAGCGATGGGCTTTTTACATTACGACGACGAGAGGTGCCCGATTCGCGGTGTTTCGGTTGCATAATCAGATCCTGACAACAATCCTCAGCTCGAAGGCATGCTGTATACTCATATCAAACAGTGGCATTGCCACCGTTTTCCACAAGCCACTAATCTGCGAGCGGTGAGCTAGGCTACCCGCCAAAGCTAGCTCGTGCATTGTGGCTCGTTGGAGTTCAAGGTCGAAATGGACGACATCGACTTTACAGTGAGAATTCTCGCGGTGCACCGTGTATGCGTATGCGTCAGAAATCAGAAATTAGCAGCTCGAGTTAGGCCCTCCTGCTGTCGCCATTTGCAAAGCAGTAATAAGTTGTATGTAACAGAATGCTACTACAAGCACAACTTCCCACACAGGATTTTACGAAGTTCATACAGGCCGAATATCTACAATGCTGCCATGGCGATGTCATACTTCGTCTCCCATTCGGCACCCTCATCTCCTATCCGCGGCAAGAAATCGATGCACAGTCCTGCTTTGACAGCGAAGACGCTATCATTGTTCAGGTACGGCGTTTTCTTGTCAAAGATTTGGGTCGTAATGGACTTGTAGCCGTCGGCTTTTAGCTAACAAAGAGGCACGCAGTTAGTCTCCACCTCCAAGTTCTGCATAACGCATGACTTACAATCAAATGAATGTGGCCGGGCCGGTAGTGGTGTCTATCGAGTAAGTCGAGCAGTTTCCCCGCGGGACCGTCGCCGGGTACCTGTTGCATCTGTTAGCATCCGCGTGCGCTACTTCTTGGGCCTTCTCCGCAGAGTCACTTGCAGGATACGGTGTAGGTCGCAGGCAGTAGAAAGCATAGCTGCCATCGCTGCCTGTCGTGAACACCCCTCGCAGGTTATGAGGTTCCTGCTCGGCATCCTGCTGTTCGTATAGACCTACAACAAGCTTAGATCGGTAATTGCATAGCCTTGTAGTGTGTGTCAGTCGTAGCTAACCATTAGTAGATGCCTGCCACACGTCAAGCGTGGCTCCGTCAATTGGCTTGCCCGTTGCTGCATCCTTGACTCTTCCATACATATAGGAGATCTGACCGTCGGCCGGACGAGTACGAATGATGGAGTCACCATTCGTGCGTTGAGGCGCGTCATGCCGCCAAAATGGACCGAGTATCGCAGACGGGGTGGCCGAACTTGCGGCTGCAGTTGCGCTCTTGTAGGCAATCTCATCTACCAGACTAGAAATTTACGTCAAATTCGCGGATCGTACAGGTAAGCAGACGGACCACGGAGATAAACTTACGTTTCAAGGCCGATGACATCGGTCAACAGTTGGCCTTCATTGCGTCGGTCGTTACTCATCTGACCCGCCCAATTAATCATGGCAATACCGGCCATGTACTCCTCCGTAGTCAGGTTGACCTCTCTTGCAAAGTCGTGGACGTGTCGGATGAGTGCTGGCATGACTTCTTTGAGTCGTGCGGACGCATTGGGTCCTGTTGCCGCGATTACGTTATTGGTGAAATCAGGGTCATACAGGGCTGTGTTCTTGGTGGAGGACATGATCAGACACGTTGAATCACAGCGAGATGCGCTGTATTTGTCAAAGAAGACTTGACAAACATATCATAGAGATTTTATGTTGTGCCCCCCCCGCGCGTGGAAAGGCGAACACAAAGGCTGTCGCGTAAGCAAAGGGCGGGGCTGAAACTTGTTGAATAGACCCGTCCGCACTGAGAGCCATCAAACAGTCGATATCGAGTGTCAATCCAGGCGTGACCGGTGCCGGGCGTATGGAACTCGCGAAATATACACCACATGCGCCGCACCAGAAGAGGCTTGCGTTGCCGATCCTCGGATTCGGAGGTGTGCATGTTCTTCGGAGCTTCCGACCTTTCGAGAAGCTGTCTCCGATCCGAAAACCTTCTGTACTTGCCACACAGCGGTATTCACGACACCTGTGTGCGTGACTTTGACTAGTAGCACGCTCAGCTCCGAAGGGACACGATTGCTAGCTTCAACGACAAGAGTAGTAGCAGTGCTGCGTGGCTTGGCGCGGGCACTTCGAAGCCACGAGGATGGAGCTATAGACCACAGCTATCTAGCGCCAACCTGGCAGCCAAAGCTCTCAGACACTCATTACCAGATCCCGTTGAGCACCTCTACCGTGCTACAAGATCTGCTCGAACGCTGTATTGAACCTATTTCGGACGAACCGCAAGCAACATGTCTGCCACTGAACCCACAGTCGACTACACTGATGTCCTTGTCGTTGGCGCCGGCCCGGCCGGGCTTGTAAGCGCTTTGGGAGATTCCGTGTACATCTGACAAGCCGATTACTGACTTGCCACAGATGATGGCCACCTGGCTAGCCAAATGCGGTGTCGATTGTCGAATTGTGGATAAACGAAACTCCAAAATCTTCAACGGACAAGCTGACGGTGAGTGCTGCCCGTGGAATTGGACATCTCATTAGGAATGAACATGATCATCTGACCGGAAGCGTCACAGGGCTGCAATGCCGTACTCTGGAAATTTTTGATTCGCTTGGGTTCGCGGACCGCGCCTGGAAAGAATCCAATCACATGCTCGAGATCAGATTATGGAACCCGGACGAGAAGGGAGTCATTCGCCTCAGTGACCGTATCCCAGACACGATTCCGGGCATTTCTCGTTTCCAGCAGGTAGTCCTGCACCAAGGCCGCATCGAGCGTTATTTCCTCGACACGATTCAGGAATGTGGTGGCCGTCCTGTGGAGCGCGGCATTATTCCCACAAAGCTCAGTATTGATGAAGGCCTGGTGAGCGATCCTGACGCTTATCCGATTACTGTTCATCTTAGACACCTCTCCGAGCAAGAAGCTACGCCGCAACAGACAGCAACTTCGCAGAATGGTGCTGCTGTAGAGGATGGGCTGTTCCGTAGCAATCTCGCAGCCGACGACACACCGGACCTGATCAACTCTAAGGCGCTGGACGGGAAAGCAGGCCAAAAGGAAGTTGTGAAAGCTAAATTCATGCTTGGAGCTGATGGTGCTCACTCTTGGGTGCGCAATCAGCTTGGCTTCAAGCTCGAAGGTAGCATTGACCCGCCCTCACATTCGCCCCGGGCCCACAGTTGCGCCCTCGTCTGACACTGCTACAGGAGACTCGACGGACTACATTTGGGGCGTGCTCGACATCGTTCCAATTACCGACTTTCCCGACATTCGAATGCGTTGCGCCATTCATTCGGCTTCATCCGGTAGCGTAATGGTGATTCCGAGAGAGAACAAGCTGGTACGGCTATACATCCAGCTCACGACCACCGAGAACATTGCAGAGAGCGGCGGCGCCAAAGCCGACAGGTCCAAAATCAACCCACAAGTCATTTTGGAGTCGGCTCAGCGTATCATGTCGCCCTACAAGCTATCGTACCGCAAGCTCGATTGGTGGACGGCGTACCAGATTGGACAACGCGTTGGAACGAACTTCTCTGCCCACGAGCGTGTATTCCTGGCTGGCGATGCGGTGCACACGCACTCTCCCAAGGCCGGGCAAGGTATGAATGTGTCGATGCAGGATTCCTTCAATCTAGGCTGGAAAGTCGCAAGCGTGGTCAAAGGAACGTCTGATCTGTCGATTCTCAAGACTTATCAGTCGGAGCGTCGTCGAATTGCGCAGGATTTGATCGAATTCGACCATAAATTCTCTAGATTGTTCTCCGGTCGGCCTGCAAAGGATGTTATGGATGCCGAGGGCATTTCCATGCAAGAATTCAAAGATGCTTTTGTCAAGGGCAATATGTTCGCGAGCGGAATAGGTGAGCTGAAGATTGCGAGGGTACCATGCTGTTTTGAGCGCACTCTGACTTGAGCAGCGGTTGATTACGGTGCAAGCGTGATCGTTGCCAAGGAAGGCGATGGCTCTGATCAGGGCGACGGAACAAAGGTCACAGTGGAGAATGGGCACCGGGTCACTTCGCAGCAGTCTCTTGCAACGGGTCTCGAGCTTGGTAAGCGCATTCCCAGCGTCAAGGTACTAAATCAAGCCGACGCACGTCCTTGGCATTTGCAGGAGTTACTTCCCAGCAACGGCCGCTGGCGAGTCATTCTGTTTCCCGGAGACATCCAGACCCCAGCACAACGCACAAAGCTCGACGCATTCGGCGCTGCGATCAATGACAAGTCTTCATTTCTACGACGCTTCACACCACCTGGTAGTCGATACGACTCGGTGTTCGAGGTTCTCACGATACACAGCGCGGACAGAGGCTCAACTACTATATTCGACTTTCCCGAAGTCCTCCGCCCATATGATGAGATGCACGGGTGGGACTACCATAAGATCTTTGTCGACGAAGAGTCATACCACGAAGGTCACGGAGAGCTATACAAGACTTTAGGGCTCTCGACAGAAGGCGTAGTCGCAATCGTTCGCCCAGATCAGTATGTGTCGTACATCGGGTCTGTCGATGATACTGATGCTTTGACGCGCTTCTTCGCGAACTTCATGGAAGGCGCAAAGGCTCGTGTCCCTGCTGCGCAATCATTGGACTCTATGGTCATATAGCGGGAGGACATCATTGAGAACAATTCCGCCATCTAGTACATGTAGTCATTTCGTATGCGTGAGTCATCGACAACGTCAATCTGCAAAATCCACGAGTCGATCGAATGGCTCCGTTCTCTCATCGCAAGATCACGGCAGATACGTCAATACGTGGAGTCCCTTACTGTCGCCATGTTGCGCTTTCGAAGCAGATGTGCGATCATCCCGATCTCCGGAAGCAGTCCTGATGGTTCGGATGCTGACATCGGGTCTCCATGCTCCGAGGGAATTAGGCCTGGCGTAATTCATCTGCAACAACGCGGGGCAGGGCGCGAGACTGCGGGCGTCAAGCCATCCGAAGATCCAGATCAACCGGCTCTATGGGCACTTTCTTCGGATGTGCGCGCACAGGAGGATTACGCCCAAGGGAAGCTCATGCACGCTACACAGCTGCTGCGTGGGCGCAGGATCAAGCTATCCGATGCCCGAGCTAATGACGCGACCTGGGTTATATGTTTGATGGCAGCATTCCCGTCGTATCGGCGACTATCTGTGGCAAGGCTCAGCATGGCGCTGAAAGTTATTGAACTCGATGCACTGATTGTGGGCGCTGGGTTTGGTGGTGTGTACCAACTCAAGCGCTTGAAGGATGAAGGGTTCAATTTGAAGCTGGTCGAAAGTGGGTCAGACTACGGCGGAGTGTGGTGAGTTCTATGCCATTCACAATGCTCTGTCCGCGAAAAGGTTGACGGATGCAAACAAGGTGTTGGAATCGATATCCCGGAGCCAGAGTGGACAGCACGATACCTCATTATGAATTTTCAGATGCGGATCTGTATACCGGCTGGATGTGGTCTCAGCGCTTCCCAGGCTCCGAAGAGCTGCGAAAATACTTTCGCTATGTTGCCGAGAAGTGGAAGCTCGTTAATGACACCCAATTCTCAACGCTCGTGACGGGCGCTGTCTGGGATGAAACATCTTCTAGGTGGATGATTTCTACCAATGCAGGGGTTACCTATAAGTGTCAGTTCTTCCTGCCCAACACTGGCTTTGCAGCCAAACGCCATATCCCAGAGTACAAAGGTCTCGACACGTTCCAAGGGGCCTGATTGCATCCGTCGTTCTGGCCCAATGATGAGCCAGACCTGCAGGGCAAGAAGATTGCGGTTATTGGCACTGGTTCCACTGGTATCCAGCTCTGTCAAGATCTCGCCCCGCTAGCCAGCGAGTTCGTGCTTTTTCAGCGTACCCGCAACCTTGCGCTCCCTATGAAGCAGGTCCAGTACGACACACACAGCACACAGGCGATCCCTCGTGAGCAGTATGATGAGCTGTACAAAGGCAGGAGCTCAAGCTACGGTGGGTTTAACTTCAACTTTCTTGCCAAAAACACGTTCGATGACTCGGAGGAGGAGCGCCTGAAAACCTATGAGGACTTGTGGAGTCACGGCGACTTTCACTACTGGCTGGCTACATACCAGGACATGTTGTTTGTCGACAGTGCGAACACTGAAGCCTATAACTTCTGGTGAGTGCAATTTCAATGTCATCTCTAGCGGTGATTTGTGGAGTATAAGCTGACGAGCAGTATCGCAGGCGCGACAAAGTTCGAGCGCGTCTGCCGAACGAGAGACTCAAAGAGAAGTTCGCGCCGATGCAGAAACCGCACGCGTTCGGATGCAAACGCATTTCGCTCGAAAATGGATTCTATGAGCTGTTCAGCCAAGAGCACGTGCACTTGGTAGACGTGAACGAGACGCCAATCGAGGAGGTCACGCCGCAGGGTATCAAGACTAGCGAGAAGGTATGGGAGTTCGACTACGTTGTGTGTGCTACCGGATTCGATGCCATCACCGGAGGGATGCTTTTCATGAACGTAGAGGGTCGCAAGTATCTGCGTCTGCAGGACAAGTGGGCTGATGGAGTCAAGACATTCATGGGCCTGTGCGTCGGCGATTTCCCGAACATGTGAGTAACGAGGAACGACAACACACGGAGCGTAGTGGAACACTGACGAGCACGCAGGCTCTTCACCTATGGCCCACAGGCTCCAACGGCGCTGTGCAACGGTCCCTCCTGCGCCGAGTTGCAGGGAGAGTGGATTGTGTCTTTGTTGAAGCAGATGCGGCAGGAGGGAAAACAGACTGTCAACGCGTCGAGCGTCAAGGAAGAGGAATGGGCGGCTAGCGTGCGGGCGATTGCGAACATGTCGCTGCTGCCGGGTACAAAATCGTGGTACATGGGCGACAACATCCCCGGCAAGAAGCGCGAATGCCTGATCTATCTGGGCGGCGTGCCTACGTACTACAAGACCATCACGGAATGCGCCGCCAAAGGCTACGAGGGTTTCGAGTTTGCGTAGGTACAATGAACAGGGCAGGTGGTGTGGCAGCAGATATCGGGAAACTATATTAGCACGATCCCGTTCCTTGGATCTAAATCACGATCCTAACGTGACCATAGTCACCACCTAGTTGACCTTATCATTCAGTGCCCAGAACGTATGCCGGGCCTCCACTTTGCACCATTACTACCCACGCCGGTGCGGTTGTCTGCACATCCCGCCGAGGCCCGTGCCGTATGTCGATTCCCACGTCTGCGCCACGCCATCTGTTTGTGCGGGGAAGTGCATGTCGTCGCTTAAAGGGGAGCCGGGAACCGCTGTCTGCACGCATGTTCCGCTTCGACCACCATGGCCCCCCGTTCCGCCGCCGCCGACGACCTCGCGCAGCGGCGTCGATGCTTGGCCGCTTGCGAGACGTGCAAACGACGCAAAGAACGCTGCGACGGCCGGCAGTAAGTGCTTGGCGCCCCCAAGTTTCCCCACCGCCCCGCTGACGGCACAGACCGTGCGAACGCTGTATCACGCGCAAGGTACCGGCGTCGTGTCACTTTGCGGATCGCAGCAGGCTTCAGGCAGGCGACGACGTCCGCGCGACACCGCCCCGCCGTCTCGCCAAGCCCCCGCAGACGCCCTCGGGACGCCGGTCCAGCCTCAGCAGGCGGAGCACGTATGCCCATGGAAATCCGGCGGGGCCGCCTGCTTCCCCTCCATCGACGGGGCATGGCACCGACGATCCCATGGCCCACCACGTGACCATTGTGGCCACGTCGGGCTCGTCAAGTCTTGTTGATATGGACTCGCCTCACACGGTGCGCGACCACAAAGGGGAACACATGTTCATCGGGGATTCCGCCAACCTGTTCTTCCTCCAGATCATCCGTCGCCTGGTCGCGCGAGCCATTGGGCCCTGCGACTTTGTCGACGACCCCATCGGCTGCTTGATGATCGAGGCCAGCCCGATGCAGGATGCCACCAGCGGCCAGGCCGCTGCGACCCGGATGGGCACGCCGCGCTTGACCGTCGAACAGGCTCGCCACTTTGTCCGCCGCTACGCCCTCGTGACGGGCTGCGTGTTGGACCTCTTCGACGAGTCTACCCTCCTGGCCCAGTTGCCAGGCTTGCCGGAAGACGATGGGGCGGATATCCCTGCGCCAATGTACTATCTGGTCCTAGCAATCGGTGCACAGACGAGCGCTGGCGACCATGATGCGCTTGCGGCCGCGCTGTTCAACGTCGGCCGATCCCTGGTCACGCAGCAGTTCACCGAAGATGCTACTCTGGCCACGGTCCAGGCCTATGCCCTCATTACCTTTTACCTGCTGGGTGCTTGCCGTCGCAACGCCGCATTCATGCATTTGGGCATCGCGGTGCGAGCGGCGTATGCAATCGGTTTGCACCGCAAGGAGATTGCCAAGTCTCTCTCCCTGGAACTCTTCGAGTTGCGTGAGCGCACTTGGAAGTGTCTTCGAATATTAGATCTCTTCCTGAGCGCATCGCTTGGACGGCCACCGTCCACGGCCGAAACGAGGGACACGGAGTCCATGGCTGAATACTCGACCTCGACCGACTTGTGCGTGGTTTTCGAAAAAATCTTGACCAGCATCTACTCCCCGCGTGTGGTGTCGACCGAAGCTGTCTCCAGCATTGGCGCTCATCATCGAAGATTCACATCTCGCTTTCTTCGTGGCCTTGCAAGGGACAAAATTTCGGCAACTGAGAAGCTGGGTGGCGGCCTGATGCCCAACATCGGTCTTTTGCATGTGAAAGAGGCCTATTATTGGACCATCATACTACTCACTCGGCCTTTCCTGCTCGAAAGTATTTCCACCCACACTGCGAAAGTCGCAGAAGGTTCCAGTGAAGAAGCCGCAGAGACCTGCACAGGCAGCGACTCCAACAGAATCCTTGTGGAAGCGTGCGTGGATTCGGCAATGCGTACGATCGATCTGCTGAGAAAGCTCAACGAATGCGAGGATCTGCCCAAACGGCTGCCATATATCGTCAACTCCATCTTCATCGCCTCGCTGGTCCTTGGCACCGCCTACTTCGGAGATCTTTACCAGATCTATTCCCTCGATCGTTATCTCCACGATGCGCACGAGCTTTTGAAGCTATTCACCCACGACCAAGTCGCGCAGCAGAGCAGCACCGTCGTTGGTTTCCTTCGAGACGCATGTAACACTTACCGGGAGAAGCAAGCTGCACGAATTAAGGATCGCCGCAGCCGTGCCATCGGCAGCATTTTCGGGCAGATCCACGCGACAGGGTCTGAAGTTCCCACACGAGCGCAAAGTCCATCTCAGATCGCTTCTCAAGATGTACAAACGCAGCTAAGGAGCGGATGTGAAGGCAAAGACGACCGCGCAGTCCACATGGCCGCCGGGCAGCCACTGAGCGATGCCACGGAGGATGATGTCCGCCTGTGTGAGCAAGGGTACGATGACTTCTACGAGCTCATGATCGGCGCGAACCTGGCAAAACCTGGCCTTCCCTTCTCGGATATGTCGCCTCAGACATTGTGGTTTACTGCATATGACGAAAGTCTACCGATGTTCTCAATTGTTGAAGACATAGGTGGTAATACCTGACGGAAGTTAACCAAAAGCTGGTCGGCTTGGTCTTGAGAACTCGTTCCGTGGCCATGCCGGCACCGCATTACATCGAGACTTGGAACCCGACGCGAGTGTGCTTCTGCTCTCCGCGGCGCCAACACGTAAATCTGCTTGCGCTTTGACAGCTTGCTGTGGACCTTTAGCTCCATGGACCATTTGCTGGCTCGAAATATCCTGCTGTAGGCATCGGCTTCTATGCTTCACCTCTACCGTCGGCTGTGTTAAGGAAGACTAAGTTGCCCTACTGGTCTAACAGCGCCTAGCTCTTACAGTACAAGTGCGGAAGACACCTACTAATGGTGGACTGTCCTCAGACTTGACAAACAACGACAATCCCACCTCTCCTTCTTTTTCAATGGCAACACGAGCCACCTCGCATTGCTGCTCCCTTGACCCAAGACTATTCACACCAGCTGCAGACTTTGCAAACATATTAGCCTTCCACTGCATCTGGGCTGCTCTTGTCCTACCGGCTCTGGCCCAATTAGGAACAGGTGGTACGCAGTTTCAGAATCCCAATCTTGCGTTGCCTATTGGCTGATAAACGGACAGGAGAATGTACGACTTCAGACGACTGTTGCCGTTGCGACACCAATACTCACTGTGCGCTAGAATGCCATTGTTCGTAACATTCACGCCCAGATCTTTCACGCAGGTTCTATGCTAATATGGCAATAGCGGACTCAAGCTCGACTACTGGCGGCCGAAGCTCCAATGGCGGAGATAATACCAGACGCTACGTGTCTAACTGTTATTGTTGAGATCAAAGAGCTAGAGGGGACGTGGGTTGGTGAAAGTTGCAATTCCAATCTCCCCGCGTCGAACATGACTGCATGAGACTGGAGGCAAGAACGCGCCGGATCGAGTCTCATGCCAACATAAGGCTAATTCGAAGGGGATCCCGGGCCACTTGAGCATAACGCGGCAATAGCCTCAGCGGCAACTGGCGACAATTGAAAAGTGAATTTACATTCCAACTCGCGTGTTTCAATTCCTTGCTTCCGAATAGAACATCGGGAGAGGCGCTGCAATTTGAATGATTGATGCTGATCTCGGCTGCATTGCAATGTCTTGCTCTGTAGACAACACGCAGGAGTGATCCAAGGACTTGTCATTCGGCGCAATCGAACGCAGTGGCTAGCATCAAGCCCAACGCCCGTTGGCAGTCCTTGGTCTCGGATGAATTAGACAAGTCTCGTAGGTCTCCACTTAAATACTCTTTGACGTCTCTACGTTCTCCAACTGGAGTGTTTCTTCC
>JAASLG010000197.1:0-33380 GCA_013365235.1 Cercospora sesami
GAGGCTATGTAGTTGCTTGGCACTTGGGTTATGGATGGATCGAGCATATGCACTCCGGATCCTCAGGGCCTCTCATCCGGATTGGCGTTATGAATCTCACCTGAGCAAAGCCTATCATATGTCCAACATATGTCCAACATATGCACAAGGTCTCGTGTCAGCAGCCTGAACATTGAGGATCAAGCAGTGACTCCAATCGGACGTAGCTTGAGCGAAGGCATCCGGAGGAGTCCGCTCAAGTCATATGAGGCACTAATGCGGAAGCGGCTCATACACGTCCCAATAGTAACCCTTGCTTGTATGTTATCCAAGGTTGCCCAGAAGGCAGTCAATTGTGCGCCGACACAGCTTCAGTTTCGCATCGCGAACCTAATGATCGGCGAAGGATCTATCAACGCTCTGGCAATGTGGCTTAGCTGTCGCACAGGTCGTGAAACACTGAGACCTGGGGTAGCACAGCTACATGGATCCGGGCAAACGATCGGCGGAGCTGAAAAGACATAAGACTACACAAGAGCTTGGCGCTATGTCAGCACTTTCCCAGTTGGATCCTGGCGGACATTCACCATGGCCTATGTGGATTGTAGGTCTTCTCGTACTTGGGACTGCGTCGCGCGTTTGAATGTGTGATTGTCGTACCTGCTGTACGATTCGCATGTCTTTCTCGGCGCAGAGTGTCCCTTCTGCAACGATCGTATCACTGTTGCCCTGGATAACCCATGAGCTGTCTTGCCTTTTATTTCAACTCCGTAGCGCCACGCTTGAACGCATAATCGAAACAAATCTAATTGGGGTCGAACCGTAGTTACGCCGCATCGGGGTCAGGTAGCCACATCATCATGTCCTTATCCGCAGTGGCGAGCAGGTTGTGTCGTGGATTGTATGCGACGACCTTGGCTGGTTTTTGGCTCGGCAAGTCTGCTGAAGGCTCCAGTACCTTGTCAGGTCTCGGCTCCTCAGCGCAGTCCCAAACGAGCAAATTGGCGGACCGCCCGTTTCCTCCGACAACGTATCTTCCGTCTGGTGAAAAGCATGCACTCGACTGGACGTAGGAAGGTGTGTTGCCCTCGCCAAACATCGCAGTCGAGAGGTCGGCACCAGGAGCGTGATGACTGTAATCCGCTCCACCTGGCTTTTGGAGGTAGTGGATCAATTCGCCAGAGAATGCATCAAGAATGTAGTGTCCTGGCCCGTTCGTGGATATCATCAAGTACTTCCCGTTGTTGGAGAACTCCATGCCCAACCAGCCCTCGCCACCTTTTTGACCTTGACTCCGGAACTGATTCTCCACATCTCGCAGGTCGAACGTATCAAAGGGCGGTTTGTCGTAATTGCGCAGATCGTACAGGGCGATCGTCTGAGCCGGTGGCGAGGCGATGGCGATGACAGAGGCGCTCGCATCGTATGCGGTAAACCACGGCGATTCGAATACCAGCTGGCCTTGAGCGTTGGGCGAGCGGGCATCCCACAGCTTCACAGTGCCGTCCATACTTGCGCTCATGAACTGATCGTTATTCGGGCTGAGATTCAGGCTGGTCACGCGGGCGGTGTGGCCCTTGAAATAACGGATGAAGGAGTTGTCGTGCATGGACAGGTAGCGGATGTCATCGTTGTGCTTGGTGGAGGCGTAGATGATGGACGTGCTGTGGTGGGTGAAGCGCGCGAGCGTGCTGCCATATTTCTGCGACTTGAGCTCCTTGGCGTGCTGGCCAGCCTTGATGTTAAAGAGCTGGATGGTGTCGTCGGAGCGCGAAAGTAGCAGGAATTCGCCGCTGTCGTCGAAGTCGATGGAGGTGTAGACGGCAGGCGGCGGTGCCTTGAACAGACGACACGGGCGGAAGGTGGCGATGACATCCTGCACGCGCGCCACCGCCGGCTGCTGCTGCTGCTCCGTGACCATGTTGCGCGCAAGAGCGGAGGGGATGGAGTGGACGCTGATGGGACGTGTCGTCTTCACCACATGTTGACGTGCACAGCAGCAATCGCGACTTTGTGCAGAATCCCTGTCGCTGCAATCGTGAAGCTTCTCGCTAGCGTCATGCGACATGCGAGATCGGCACCTGCACGGCGCGACCGTCCTCACTTTTTGCTGACATGACAGCACATATTCTTGGATGACCTGCCATTGACCGACGCCGCCGACACGCCGCCCTCCGCTCACTTGCTCCCGGCCCGCCAACACGAATCTGCTCCATGAGCACGCGATAACACGACCGCTCACGCGACTCGTTGAAGAAGAGGGAGCAGCATGTCGACCACCATCGGCTCATTCGTGGCCGGCGGCATAGCAGCTTGCGGCGCTGTCACTGTCACGCACTCCTTTGAGACGATCAAGATTCGATTGCAGTTGCAGGGAGAGCTGCAATCCAAGAAAGATGCGCCTCGGTTATACAAAGGTGTGCTGCACGGCGTCAAGGTCGTCTATGCGAACGAGGGCCTGAAGGGACTCTTGAGAGGTCTAAACTGTGCTGTACGTTGCCCTTGAATCTGTAGCAACATTGAGATTCTCGCATATTGACAATGCACCAGTACGTCTACCAAATGACCCTCAATGGTTGCCGCCTCGGCTTCTACGATCCGATAAGAACCACCCTCAACTCCCTCGTCCTGACACGATCTCCGTTCAACACCACTGATGCAAATGTGAAAGCGATGCAATCAGTGCCGGTCAATATCGCCTCAGGTGCCTCGTCCGGTATCCTCGGTGCTTTCCTCGGATCTCCATTCTTCTTAGTGAAGACCCGTCTCCAATCATATTCCCCTTTTCTGCCCGTTGGCACACAACATCAATACCGCAACGCAGCTGATGGCATGAAACAAATATACGGCGCTGAAGGAATCAAAGGCCTCTGGAGAGGCGTCGGTCCTGCAATGGTCCGAACAGGTTTCGGATCCTCTGTGCAACTTCCCACATATTTCTTCGCCAAGCGCCTGTTACAAAGAAACTTCGATATTAAGGACGGGACACCTCTCCACCTGGCATCTTCGACAGCATCAGGATTTGTCGTGTGCTGTGTCATGCATCCTCCCGACACCGTCATGAGCCGCATGTACAACCAGACCGGCAATCTTTATTCAGGGGCATTTGACTGCTTATACCGAACGGTAAAGACCGAAGGTATCTTGGCAGTGTACAAGGGCTTCTTCGCACATCTGGCCAGAATCCTGCCGCACACAATCCTCACTTTGACATTAGCGGAACAGACCAACAAGCTGATGAGGAAATTCGAAGACCGAGTGCTACCCAAGGAGACCAAGGAGAAGCTATGAATTGCTGGACAGGAGACCTGGACGATTTGAGACTAATCTGGAGAACGTTTTGTGATACCACTGTACATACCTGTATTTGGACTACGACGAATCTTGGATGATAGAGCCCGGACCGATGTAGCGGGCCTGTGAAAGTGGTATAAGCCGCTTGTACCCGAAAGAGGATCTCCGACGACGATGACAGATTTGCGAACCCGATGCGCGTGCCCAGGCGGTCTGCACGTCTCTTGTCAGCAAGAGCGGTCCCACCCTGAGACGATGAACTAGGCAAGGCACGAGATCCAGCAGCGACTGGCTGAACCCGGCGCTAGATAGTAGCTAGGAACTCAAACTCGTCACACCTTGGATCTCATACTTGTTGTCACTGGGATACTGGTAGATGGCGCGACTGCGCCAGTGCTTCAAAGCCCGAATCTCACATAGTGCGTAGACTCACTCGCATCTTGTGCCACGTGCTCCGGACAAAGCAAACAGAGGTGCCCCTTGTCATCAAATCGTGTTCTTCATTCTTCTATCCTATTCCATTGCATCCGCGACGGCATAAATCTCGTACTCCCCTGAAAAGAGGCTTCATCCAAATCACGACTTTCCTGACCCTTTATGCCCATCATCAAACGCTTTCTGTCGTTGTCGATTATTCCAGTTCAGCGTTCGCGAAATGCTATCCACCCAATCTTCGCTCCTGCGATCAAGCGGCAGGACCGATGGAAAGGGAAATCGGCTCGCGGAGATGGTGACATAGTCGCCCGGTTGGAGTTCAGATCTGGAATAGAAGGAAAAGACGTGTCAGCAAGGAGGCTTTTCCGACTCAAAAAGTATGAAGGGACACTCACCTCTCCTTCCCATCAAAACTCGCCCAACAGCTCGCCCTCGCATCATAGGGCACACCAATCCGCAAAACAATCGTATCTGGTAAAATGATAGGTCGAAAACTCAAGGTATGCGGTGCAATCGCCGTTACAAGGATAACAGGATTATCGGGATGACAAAGACTTCCGCCCGCTGCAAGATTATACGCCGTTGAGCCCGTGGGTGTGGCGACGCAAATTCCATCCGCTTGAACTGTAGTGAAATGTTCTTCGTCGCCAAACATTTCGATACTGCTCATCGTCGCGCTGGGCCCGCGGTCCATGACGATGTCGTTGAGAATGTTGTGACTTCCGTCTGGACGATGCGTGGAGACATCGTCTGCGCCGTTCCCGATCAGCTCGTCGACTAAATCGCGGGAGTTTTGATCGTCGTGGTCCTCTTTCCTTCGTGATCGCATGATTGTTGCTTCGAATCGTAGACGTAGAGATACTGTGATTCCGTCGCTGAATGCTGTGGTTAATGTTTCGGGGTATCCTTCGTAGTCGAATTTGGTCAGAAATCCTAGACTCCCTAATGCGAAGGACATTACCGGTGGTACGACGCGTTGGAAAAGCCATGAAGCGTATAAAACTGTTCCGTCACCTCCCAAGGCAAGGCAGATCTCGAAAAGATGCGGTTTCTTTCTGCAGAGCTCGTTTGTCCAGAATTTTAGACGGTCCTTGTACGATTCGTCCTGTTTGCACAGTCCTTCGGTGTCGAATGCCTTATTGTCCTTTAACGTATCTTCCACCCATACTGTATATTGTTTTCCATCGCCGTTCTTCTGTTTCAACAACCACTCCGACACATCCCGCGTGAACTTGATCAGCTTTTGGTCATGCGCTTTCGTCAAGAGGAACACATTTCGAACTTTGAGCAGTAATCGCACGCGACCTAGCTTCTTCGACAATTCTCGTATCCCAAATGCCATATCTGATAACTGCTTCTTCGTCAAAAGTCTTGACTGTGTATGCTGCGCATCTTGTGTCGAAGAAGGCTCAATATCTTTATCTGCGGGTTTGTGCATATTCTCGTCGCGTTCGTGGGGCCCACCATTTTTCAACGTTCGTTCTTCAAGTAAAGAGTGTACGAAACATGAGGTGATCTGTCGTTTGTGTCTAGGTCTCCTGCCTCCTCCTTCGTGGTCTGCCGGCTGTGCCATAGAAGCTCGTCTTCGTTGCGAATTGTGTTTGTCAAAGATGACTTCGAGTTGTTCGGAAGGACCATCAGAGTCGCTGGTTACATGCAGTAGATCTTCAGCATCTTCCTTGTGTCCGTCAGTGCATGCAAGGGCTACAATCGTTTGCGTGATCTAGATACCTCGCGTTGCCCACTTGAAGCTTTGCCAAAGGCTTCATCGAATGAGTTCTCGGTGTTGTTTGAGCGAGCAGATATTCCATTGGCAGTATCCATATTGAGTATTCTGTTCTCGCAATTTTGTTGCTTAATCCGCTCCTCGGCTCTTTCAAGAATCCAGCTCATCCCGCAAACAAACTGCAGGTGCTACCCAAGAGGAACTCCAAAGCGGGCGCGCGTTTTCGTCGTCGCGTACTTATGACGAAGCTGCAAGCTGCAGCTGCAGCTTGAGCGGCGGGGACTGGCGGATACATATCGATATGGTTCCTGGAGATTGGTAAGATTTTACCAAGCAGTCCCTGACGACTAAGCGATTAATCACCTGGCGTTTCGTGACATGAGAAGTGGAGCAAATAGAGCCTACTGTTCTGGTAGTAGCGATTGCGGTTCGCAGGAAGACGACAAGGTTTGAGGGACCCAGCGACTGCGACATCAAATTCTCAGGCGAAAAGCCAGCGGCGCCACCACATGAGTTGAGATCCATAGCCGCTTTATACAAAACGAAAGAAAATCTCAAGCAAACGACAGGCCCCGATCTTGAGTACCTCTGCAGCACAAGATTCATACAATTGCACGATGGTCAGGCCCACCATCACACCATGGCGTACACAAGCCGACCTACTCGCCGTCCGTTCTCAAATCTATTCCAAGTCCCCAGAAGATCGACAACGCGCAGTGTCTCGGATCATGGCGTGGAAAATGCGCGGAAACCTTCCCCACTCTGTAGAAAGCACCGCACTACTCGTCGACGCCATCCTCCATCACAACAATAGCGACAGCTCTACGGATTCCTTCTTCAGCAATCGTGCTGTCTACTCTGCAGCCTTCACGCGCTTCGTCACCGGGTTCTGCGATATTGGGCGTAACAAGGAGCGTTCACTAGAACCGAGCTCCATGCTCGCCATTGCGAGGCAGATCGGAATGCCTTCAGAGTTCGTCACGTTGAGACATGAAGCTACGCATGACGAATTGCCTGCGATTCAGAGGCTTGTGAAAGCTGTAGATGACGCACTGGCGTGGCTATGGGTGTTCTACTGGAGTAAGTTGGAGGAGCCAGAGACCGAAGCGAGTGTGGCAAAGTCATTACCGGAGGTGAAAGCTCGGGCAAAAGAGATCTTCAAGGCTTATCGAGGTTCGAGGAGGGAGGTGTTGAAGTCGAAGAAGCCCCGAGACCAGACGGAGGAAACAAGAGCGACTAGTCGGAACTTGGTACGACTTGTGGAAGGGAGCAGGCTGAAGAGGAAGGCTGTAGCAGAAACATTGGTGGAAGAGAACTTGCTGATTCCATCGAAGCGAGGGTGAGTGTCTCGTAAGTAAATTCTGCATGACTACTGGCTGACAAGCAATAGACTCGGGACTCCTCTTGATGGCGCATATCTGATGTGGGATGGCTTGTTGCGAGACATCGTTGCCTCATCTCCTTCATTCTTGTCAGTCCTGCAGCAGAGCATGCTCGCAGTCTTGACCCATCAGGAAATGGAAGGTACGGAGCAAGATGCAACTCGCGAGGCAATTTGCCTATGGCTTCTCCATTTGACAGACTACAATGCCTCAGCCGAGCAGCAGAGAGCGTACAGGCGTGAAATGATCACCATGTGTTGCATGCGTCTTGGGTATTGGTTGACGTGGCTCGGAAAACGCTTGCTCGATACAAGTGGCTCGGATTTCAGAACCGATTACCAGGACCTATTCGAGGCGAGCCGAGACGATGATACAGCAGCAGAGGGTGCAGAAGAAGACACTATTATGCACGATGATTGTGCTGGCGGAGACGTAATTGGCGACGTGTCCGCGGGAGGACTTGACCAGTCTACGGGCTGGAAGCGCGCTCTGCTGCCGATAGCATTGCCAATTGGTGTTGTCGAGGTACTATGATAGTTCGTGCCTGACGTGGCAAAATACGAACTCTGTCACAGGCTGATAGTCTTTTGCATGTGAAAGTGTGCCACTGTGGGTCGTGGCCTTCTGACCAGTCGCCCTGGAGCGTTGTAACGCCACCACATGCTGCTCCCCGTCATCTTCGCTCTCAGGTCTAAATTCATGCAACATTGCATGCGTGCCACGCGTGGCCTGCATGATGGTCAAGATTCCGAAATGTATGGTGAATCTGAACCCATGCGCGGATGTTTCAGTATGACATCCCGACCCACAACTGCTGTCTCCCAGTCGTGAGATCATCGTGCTGAACCCGGAATCATGTTCTTCGCGTTCGCGAGCAGGTCTTGCAAGGCCAGCTGGGGCATGTGCTGTATGCGAAACCCGAGGGCAGAATCAGCAGCAAGATGCTTTTGCCTGTGCTGCTGATGCAGATAAAGATGCCAGTCTCAACCTCCGCCCGCCTTGATCGCGTCTTCTCGCTCGAGTACATTATCCTTGAATCGTAGCAGGAAAATGGTCTTCCCGGGCCACATTTCGTCTCCTTCGCCCGCCCAATGTGCCGTGACTCCTTCAGTGCCAAAGCCAGCAGCATCGCACACACCTTCAATGATGCCCGCGACGAAAGCCGCGCAGTTCAACTGACTCATCTCTTTTGGGATACTGATGAATGTGTTCACCACAGGTTCATTGTCCACGATCATGTACTCGTTCTTTTTCGTGTTGCTCTGCTCCAGAGCATCTGCGCTGCGATTGAACAGAGCCCTCCATAGAGCCCCATGGATGAATTGTAGTAGGTCGAGCATGCGTGTGGGGCGTGCAGCAGTTCGCGGCGGCTGTCTATAGAGCACCAGATCTAGCATCTTGATGCCAATGGGATATCCCGCGCGATTGAGACGCGTCTCGATCTCGCTGACCGAGCCCGACTTGGCATGATGGTAGGTGATCAGGCTGTTGAACAGGTAGGCGAAGGAGGCGAGCGAGGTCTCTGTGGCTTTCGTGCGGTTCAGATTGCGGTCATAGATGGTCTTTCTGCTAGAGGGGTAGCGCAGCGTGGACACGAAGGGCTTTGATTGGGCGAGGGGAACGTAGTTGTCCTTTGGCGGAGGGGCATTCATGCCGGGCATGTCTGGCCGAAAGGGTGGCAAGGCAGTGCAATGTCGGATGAATGTTTTGCTGGATCACTGACCGCTTCTGCGTCAGCTGCTGTCACATGAAGATGATGAACAGGACGGGATCGCTGCCAAGAGGGCGAAACGAGACACGGGGGTCCAGGATGATGGTGGCTTCAGCACGTCTACTCGTCATCCGGCAATGACAATAATAACAACCGCACACGCACATGCTGACCGGTTCTCCGCCGGGCGGTGACTCCGGTGTGAGTCGGTGCTGCAGTGCGCAGCGCAGAGGAGGCGATGCGGTCTCGTGTGCCAGCAGGAGTAGCTATGGGGTGACGCCGCGACTCCTCCGTGCAGCGAAGGCCGATGCTGGTCGGGACAGATCAGAGGCCGCGTTGGGCGCATCACAAGCTCAGAACTGCGGCAGCGCAGCAGCATGTGAAGAAATGTTACAGCATCAATCCCTGGGCGGCGCCGCCATTTCCATTGTCTGGACCGGCTCTGCAACGGTCGTGGGCGCATTCCACTCTTTTGCTTGCACCATGAATTGCCGGCTGGAACATTGCTTCGGGCGGTTCGTACTTTTGGCGTAGCTCTAACGCAATGCCCCACGGCGACCATTCCCTTTGCGAGGCAGCTAGCACTGCAAGTCATGCGTCACATGGTCAGCCATCTCGCGATTCGCCTGAGTCCCGCCACGTGCCCGTCGTCCACCACCGTCAGCGGAGGGAGAGCAACAGCAATTGCGGTGTTCGAGCTGTGGAGAGTAAGAAGAGTGCAGTGCAGCTGGCAGCAGCAAACCCGGTCGCGGCACGAGATGAGGATTCCCGAAGCAGCGCGCGCACGCAGGCCGCATGCCTGCGCCCAAGTGTCGTCCGCTCGCTTGCCTTTGTCGTGCGCCTTCTAACTTCAGCATCGCCCGCTGATTCGCAGCTGCCGCCTTTCACATGAAGATGCACGGGCAGCGAAGCAACAAGCTTCGACGGATGAGGATGTCGCCCACAGGCGCATCGTCTGCTCACCTGCCCTTCCCAATCCACTCCACTCCATTGCCGCTCTCTCCTCTCTTTACACTTCCCGCACCGCAGTCGTGAACCGCGCGCACGCTGCCTCGTCGAGTGCCCCGCCTCGCACCACTCCTCCACGCTGGGTCAGCCTCCGCCCATGCTGAGTAGTTTCATTATCGCCCATTTCCCATACGTGGATCCACGCACGAGACCATCTGTGCTGCATCATCAACCCACCACTTCTGCCGAGCTTCAGGCGATTCACATGCAACCTGACGACGGCTAATCAGCCCGCCTCAAAGGCAAGACCATTCGCTGCCCCCATAATCGCGTGACGACACCTGGTCTGCTCGACTCTGGGTGCTGGCCAATTTAAATCCTCCGGACTCGCCGCCGGACATACATCTGCGCCTTATCTGCCTTTTCCCAACCACTGTCATACCCACACAACGTCGCAGATATGGGACGAGCAGAGCGCGAGGAACGCGAATCACGCGCCAGACAAACCATCGCCCGCGCGATCCCAGAAGCCCTACGGTCCAGCATCAAGGCGAAGCATGGCGTGATGCACAGCGAACTGATCGACGACCCGCAAATCGTCGTCAAGAGCCCACAGAATGCCGCCACGGCTGCCCACCCTTCGCATCTCAGTGTCCGGATAGAGTCTGGAGGCTCGCTCGATGTCGCCCGCAAGATCTCTTATCGCCATTTCGTGAGTTCGGCCACCCGCAGGTCCAGTGAGGAGCAACCCAATGTTGGCGTGCACAACATGGGATCGATGACGGTCCGGGGCGGCGGCTTCCTCAGAGGCGTGGGAGGTCAGGAAGAATATCTTTGCGCCCGGACCACGCTGTACGAGTCCCTGAGCGATGATTTCTATATGCTGCCCGTGAAGGGTGGCGTCTACTCGCCCGATATTCTTGTGTTCCGCGACGACCTTGCCGAGGAGTACAAGAAGAAGCAGCGCTTCTTCGTCGATGTCATCACCGCTGGTACATTCAAGCATCCGCGAGAGGGTCGATCCGAAGATGTGGAGGGTGCCTGCAGCTGCGGTGTCAGCTATTGTGATGACCACAGGAGCGTTATGATGCAGAAAATGAAAGCTGTGCTCCGGATCGCGCAGATGAAGGGAACCAAGCGATTGATCCTCGGAGCATGGGGAGTAGGGCCTTTGAATCATCCGGTCGAGGAAGTTGCAAAACTATGGCGTAAAGTCATCTCCGGAGCCCAGCGACAGCGCAGACCCAATGCCGAACAGTGGGAAGGCATCGACGAGATTATCTTTGCACTAACCGAATCGTCGCAACGGAAAGCGTTTGAGAAACACTTTCACGATGTCATGACCTATGAACCACTAGAGCGCGTTGATTCTGCCACCACCATGGAGGACGAGATGTACGCACGAACGCCGGACGCCAACCTTGTCATGAGTGCTCAAAACATCGAACTTCGCATCGAAGAGACCAAAAACGCTTATTCCAGAGCCCGACTAAAGGAGGAGCTGCGAGCAATCAATCATCAGATAGCCAACAACCGCAAGGCTCGAGCTTACAAGGACGACGACGATGCTAACGAGGCCGAGGACGTGGAAGACGACTTCGTCGTAGCCGGATACCCTGCATCGGATGGCGAAGAACACACATATTACACACTTGCCGATACCACGACAGATTCCGCCTCAGACGCTGAAGACGCCAGATCAGAAATCTACGAGTTCCGTTTCGGAGGGCCAGGAATATCCGACTCCACGGCCGACGAGGACGACGAGCTCGATGGCCACGTTTGGGTAGCGTACGCCAATTCCCCCAAATATAATAATGCGACTGGCTGGTACAATGGCAGTATCGATGAATTACACACCATGGACAAGGAGCAAAGGAGATTTCGAGAGTCCGTGAGCCCGCGCAGTCCGCTTGCAAGGGATATGCAAGTCGAGCCAAGTTCTAAACAGCCACCACTCCCAAAGTCTAGCACTGTCGATGGTCTGCTGGAAAGATTTCGAAGGACCGATGTTGTCGACCAGAGCGAATAGAGTTCATCTGGCCTTTTTTCTTCACAAGGATCCGAAAGCGGGCAGTTCCAATTTCCTTGTAATTTTGAAACATTTGCGTCCAAGCGATCAAGCAACCAGGAAAGCAAACAGTCACATGCACACACAGCACAGTCTCATTGAGCGATAGGAGCACTGGGAGGAGAAATTTTAGAACCTTTTTCGGCATTTTGGAAAACCGCATGGCGCATCGATGGAAAACTTGGTAGTCTGACATATTTGGGAGCGAACGCACAATTCATTTGTTGGCAGTGAGGAATATTGGGAAACGCGGAAGCATATTGAATACACCAAAGTCTCGCGCTGAGACTTGTACATAGCAGACGAATGAAAGGTTCATCGTCACAGCTCAACAGGATCATCAGGACTTTTTGAACAGGTCACGGCACCATGGTCTGTGTCGTGTGCTCAAGCCAGGTTTTATGATGATCTTGCAGCTCTGCGGCTTCGCGAGCAATCAATACCCGGATCGAACAAGTCCGAGCGAATCTGCACCGCAGGCAGGACGGGACACGCACCCAGTTCTGCAAACTACGAATCGGGAAATTTTACTCGTCTTCCCGCACGCGTGCATGAACAAGTCGCAATGACGAGAATGATCATTTAGCACTGGTACGATTGATGTACAGATTCTTCATGCCACTTCGGGAATCCAAAATAGAAATCTAAGGCCACCAGCGCCACCACTCTTCAGCCGAGTCGCAATTCTAGTGTTCAAAATCCTTCGCTTTTCCGCTTGAGGTGCAAAAGACGGCTGACGACACCTCTTTGGGTAAACAGGATTGTGATCCCTGTTGATTTCTTTGCGGGCGAGAGAACCAGGACTAGGAACCGGATTTGTACTTGCTTGGAAATCTGGAACTTGGGCGCTTGATGGCTGGAGCGGGCGGTTTTGCCTGCCATTGGCGAGGCGACACGGGCGACGTGCGTATCCATGGTGCGATGTGCATGTGCGTTTGTGGGAGCTGGGGAGAGATGTATATATATTGAGCGCCGCCTGTGTCGCGCGTGGACTTCGTTTCGTGGTATTTGAGAAGAGCAAGCACTGGTAGAAAGAGAGGCATTGAGATATTACACTGAGGATTCCGTATACCAAGCAGTACCTGCCACGTTATATTGGAAGACAATTTGGATAAGCTGGTCAGTATGTGGACAACGACTTCTTTGGTTCTGGCCAGTGCGGTTCTAGTGGGAGCACAATCGAATGGTCTTGCTGCCTACCTATCCACAGTATGCGCTCCAAGGAACTCGAGTGGCTATCCTGACTTCAACGCTCCATGTAACGCAGTAAGTTCTTACGACTGATCTTCCTGGACGCAAAGGTGCCGACTGTGATTTGCAGGTCTATGCCATCCAAGCCCAATGTATTTATGGCGGGCCAGATTTCCTCAACGACCTCTGGAATCTAAACATCAGTTCTCCCAGCGACGGAAACCGCAGACAAAACGCAGACCCACAATCGCAAGATAGTGACGAGTCTAGTATTGACGAAAACACTGGGCCACCGCCTCAGAGCGACGAGAATCAGCGGGTGTGTGTTTGCGAATCGCAGTTCTGGGATCAACTAGCTGGATGCGTCGCATGCTATACCGCTCACGCTCCGGACAGTGCCGTCGAGGCGGACATACAGCCATCCCAATTGTCAAGTGCTAGCTCTTCGTACTGCGCGGCTAGTGCAACAGCTTCCGTGGGACTGGCAGGTTACCTCTACAATGTCTTTGGTGGTCTGTTGGATACTGGTTCCAGCGCTTCGGCCAGCGAAACTTCGACTGTCAATTTCAGAGACCCGATTGGCAACAAAACTGAAGCCAGCTACTATTACACAGCGGCTGTGACAGGTAGCGCAGCTTGGTTGGTCTCGCAGCCCACAGGCGAGAGCTCTGCATCACAAACTTATACGACCACCAACGTTCAGGACGGGCAGATTCGCCCGACTGCTTCCGCGAACAATGCCGATGCCACGCAGACATCCAGCGGAAATAGCACCGGAGGTGACTCTGACTCTTCCGCAGCGAGGTTCGACATGGCTGGAGCTGCAAGTTTGGTCGGCCTGTTCGCCTTGGTGGCTTGGCTTTGAGCGTGGATATGAGGATCGTTGGCAGGTTGATGAGTCGATGACAGCGCGGCGTTGGAAGGTGCATGTCTGTTTCCGCCTTTTAGAGAGCCTTTGACTGGGTTGCATTGGAGACTTCATCCCAAGTTTGGGTTCCCATTCATAATGTCTTTAACGGCCTTCGCTGCCTTTTTCTTACGCTCCTCTTCTGGTAAGCCAGCACTCTGCTCCCTCACCGCGAGTAGCTTCGACATGAGTTTGTCCAGGTCTTCCACTTGAACAGCTTGTGCTGCAGTGGTGAAGCCCTCTCCACTTGTATCAGGATCGTCCTCTTCATTCAGTGCAGCCTTCATGCCAAACAGCTCGGCGGTCATCTCTGCCTCTTCCGTGCCAAAATCGCCGAAGTCGTCTGCCGTGAAGTCCAGATCGTCGAGGTCCACTTCATCGTTCTCCCCAGAAGCCCATTCGTTCGTCTCGAGAACTTCCTTTAGCCGCTCGAATCCCACCTTTTCTCCATACTCATTCTTGCCAGTTGCGCTGTAGTCCACGTATTCGAAGCCGTATTGCATGCACAGATCTTCTTGCTCTTCTTGGTTCGCAGTCGCGCTGCTTACAGCCTGCTTCCCATGTGGCTTCGCTACTGCCAGTAGCGTCGTGTCCAAGGCAAGCGAGTGCTGGTCAACTACTTCTTTTATGCTCTTCAATGCCTCCTCAACCTCTGGACTGATCTTGCCATCTGCTTGACGCTGGAAGCAGTAGATCCACGCTCCAACCTCGTCAACCACCTCCTTCGCCTCTGCCTTTAGAAACTCGGCCTTCCATGACTGTATTTCTGACACTTCGTCGATCCAAATTGGCACGTTCGCTTTGTAGTATGTGGTTTCAGCGTTCCATTCGTGCGTCAGCCCAGCGGTTGAGCCATCAACGTGCGGATCAGGAGCGGAGCCTGTGAGATCTGGCACGGCGTTAGACGTTGTTGGCGGTAGGCGTTGTGGCTAGGCCAGTTGCGGATGCCTCGCTCACCTTTGACAACGTCCAACGTACCGGACTCGCGCGTCCCGAGCAGAAGAATACGCCGCGAGTGTTTGATGTCCATTTCAAGAATGGCGTGGGAAGACGAGGATCACATGTTGCAAGTTGAGGTGGAAGTGGAAGAGGGTAAAGTTGATCGGAAAGTGGAGGGGCAGTGTCATCACGATTTCGATATGCTACACATCGAATCACATATCTGGTGCGGCGGGACGGCACAATTCCAACGCATCCAACGATCCCCCCAGCCTTGCTTCAATGTATCTGCGCTGCTCGCGGCATGTTGTCCACGTCGCCCTCTGCGCGGCCTGCCCGCTCTGCTCGCATAAGGAAGAACACCTCTGAGCTTGACCACGCTCTCACTTTCATGTCGCTCCTTCAGTCTGGCGTACCTCGTAACCTCTCAATAGTCCCCATCCTCTACCCTCTGCCGCCTCGTCCTGAGCCACGAGCGCGATTCACAGTCGCTCTTCCTCTGGCCAAACCGACACCGCGTCCTCGAGTGTTCCGTGATCTGAACATGGGTGCATTTCTGTCAAAGGTCAGTGTCAATTTGCGCGATTCGTAGGCAGCCGCTAGCAACATACCGCAGCATGTCTGGTACAATGAACAGTCGCACGTGCGAACCTCGAATGTAGACTCGGTCCAAGTGTGTGACGCGTCCGTCGCGTTGTGTGACGTTGATGTTCTCCAGCTGGCAGTTCATGTTGTCCTCAGCTATTATCAACCTGTCAGCTCTCGTCTTTTTACCTCCATTATGATATGCCCTCTGAGGCTTCTCCGACTGTTCTCGTCGTAGACGCACCTTCGACAAGCTTTCCGCGGTAAGTCTGGCCGGAGTCGATCTCAACCGTGACTTGATGTCCCTAGAGCGCATATCGTCAGCTACAGAATCCTCGTGTAAGCGCAGATCCGCCGTGAAGTGGTTGCAAAGTTACACTTACGGTGGCCTCGTTGAGGAGCTTGATCGGGATGCCGATCGTAGAAGTCATTGTTGCGGCTCAATGCTCGTGGTCGCGGAAGGATCGAGGGGGATTTCGGGCGCGAGAGAGTCGAATGGACGTCGTTGTCGTGTCGGAGGTGGAGCGCGAGTTGCGTAGTCGCAAAGCCCAGAGCTTCACTTTTCTCGCGCTAGCGCAATGCCAAGCTTCGGACCTGCTGCCTCTCGCTTTCACATGCGTCTTTTCAGCTATCTTCTGAGCTTCCCATTCTCAATCCCATCATGAACGTCTCAGCGACGGTCAACGTTCTTCGACTACTAGTCAATCCATCGTTATGTCTTCCCCACCACACCATCGCGACATTCGATCAACTGCCAGTCCCCCTTTCACAAGCCTTCATCAAGCCTGGCTCGGACAAGAAACCGGACATCAAAGCCGTGGTTCTTGATAAGGACAATTGTTTCGCACTTCCTAAGACCAATGTCATCCGCCCACCTTATACCTCCAAATTTGAAGAACTTCGTAAAGCATATCCTGGGTCCAAGCTACTTATAGTCTCCAATTCTTCCGGCACAAATTCAGATCCCGGACATGCAGAAGCTGATCTACTCGAACGCAACACGGGAGTAAAAGTCCTGCGACACAGTACCAAGAAACCCGGATGTCACTCCGAAATCATGGAGTATTTCCGCAGCCAGCCTGAGACTGGAGTGACACGGGAGAGTCAGGTGGCCATAGTTGGGGATAGATTGTTCACTGATGTCTTGATGGCCAACATGATGGGAAGCTACGGAGTTTGGATTGAGAATGGTGTCAAGCAGGACTACGGTCTTGTAAGTCATCCTCGAAGACATCATTTTGCCACGATGTAATCTTGATAAGCTAACATTATGGTATAGATGACAAGGGTCGAGAAAGGACTTCGTACTTTCCTGCTACGGCGGAACTATGTGCCTCCGGAGCCCAAAAGCGACTTTGAGTGAATGATGCAACAGAAGAGCATAAATATCCAACACCGATCGCCCTCAGAATATCTCGTTGCATCGCCGTCCTCGACATCTTACCGATCCGTTTTGAGCGCATAAGACATCCAATTCCCGTCAATGTTCAGGCAAAGACTTTAGCATCCACCATGTGCTTCATTCTCTATCCCGAATGCGATCGATGCCGCTGGCCAGAAATCGGAAACATCCGAGGCGGAAAGTTGTGCGAGACATTCGAGAAAGTCGTGCTAGACCGAGATAGGCGCGTAGCATATGCTGGCGAGAACCCTTCTCCACAGAATCTGGCAGACTGGAGGTGTCTCGGATTGTACACCTTCATTCGTGCAAATGGCCCTCAATACGATATCTGGATGAGCCGCGATTGTCTTCGATTTGCTCCAGAACAAGTCCCCTATCTGTGCCAACACTGCAAGGATGGGGACGCAGAGCTGACAGCTGCATTTGGGCTCCTTGCGGACAACGCTGTTGACTGGGCAGATTGCGTCAACCTCGATGCGCCAGTGTTCGGCTTCGTGAACCAGGCTGCAGCACCGGCAGGTCCTGCTCAGCCTGCTACGACTTTCGACCCAGCAGAACTAGAGACAGTGTCCAACATTCATTGGGAGAACCTCTCGCAGCCTGGACCATTGACGAGGAAATCTGCTGTCATTGCCGATGCTCAGAAGTCTGCGGTACAAGTGCCAACCCTTTTTCCACAGGCTCAGATACTGTCTCAGAAGAACGTATAGCCGTTCCATAGCAGAAATGCGAAATTCAGTCCCAGGCTGGCAACAGCATACCACTTGTCCAGCTCAACGACACTGTAGATCCAGAATGTGCCAAGTGGTGGAGCCTGTTTCATTACCGCGAAGTAGCCGTAGGAATTCCCAACGTGGATCAAATAGCATCCTGCTCCTACTGCTGCAACGAGGAACAGTAGCTGCCTGACCACGCCCAGCTTGTAGGCCAGATCCGACTTCATCATTAAAATAGCGATAAAGAGAATAGGTAACATGGTGCCGGAACGTCGGAATATGGCAGGCCATATGATGTCTTGTGCGTATTGATTATATGTCATGACGTCCAGAGTGAAATGCAACATAGCCAAGCAGACCGACCAGAAGAACGCATTTCCAACAGGCCCGATGGGTTCGTTGTCTCCTAGCCCGACATCAAGGATGTTACCGCTTTCACCTCGCGGGATGCCATCGGAGTATTTATTGTCGAAAGGCTGGCCCTTTTCCAGAAGCTCCTTCTTCTGTTCGTACAAGTCAAGTAAAGTTGTGCCTTTGGCTGGACGAGCATCGTAATCAGGCTTGGCCATCTTAAGTTTCGGCATCTTCGTGGGTGCTTCAACAGGCTTGCCACTTTCTTTCGCGGCCGCCCGCCGCTCCTTGCGGTTTCTGGGCTTCTCTTCGTCAGCCATGTCGATGCACAAGTGAAGTGGACGAGTTGTGCAAAAGTGAAGCGTGTACAGGTGCAGGCTTGGCAAAAGGAGGTTGGAAGCGGCTAGCGTGATGCTATTTCCAGGATGGTCGTTGCTAGACAAGGATCTTCCGAACGCCCCTTCCTCTTGTTTGCGCTCGCCCATCCAAGCGCTGAAACACCACACTCGTTACCCAGCCCCATCGTTCGGCCCTCCCAGCAGCCGTTGACGACTCCAGCCAAGTACTTATCCACGCATTGATAAGAACGCCCGCTGCGCATACCAGCCGACTGCGAGTCACCAACATTTCTCCGTCCGACCACTCCGACCACGCCCACCACCGCACCGCGCCAGACGTGCGACCAATACCTCCACCATGGGCTTCGGTGACTTTGTGTCGATATGCGACAAAGTCCCTCTCCCGCTGTGTCCTCTGGTAGGGCCCCCTTCGCCGATCACGGGTACCAATAGCGTGCAGACGACCTGCTACGCGCGATCCATCGAACTGGCGAACACGATAATATTCCAAGGCGCGACTGGTTTCGCGCACATTCTGGCCCTCGTGATGTTGGTTGTTATGATCATTCACGTGCGGAGCAAGTTCACAGCAGTGGGTAGGTGCAGGTGAACTGGAATACCACAGGGTTTGGGAGGAGCACATGGCTAATCGCATAAACAGGGCGCAAAGAAATGACTTCTTTCTTCTACCTATACACCTTACTTACGATGTGCTCCTTGGTCATCGACTGCGGCGTGGTTCCTCCCTCAAGCGGCGCATACGCATACTTCGTGGCTGCCCAGTGCGGACTGGTATCAGCAACCTGCATCTGCCTGATGATTAGTGGATTCGTCGGATTCGCAATGTACGAAGATGGCACGACACTCTCGATCTGGCTCATCTACGGTTGCAGCACTATCATGGCTCTCATCTCGTTCGCTGTGTCACTTTTGACATTCAAAGGCTGGGGAGGACTCGGACCGGAGAGCACAATCGGATTGTTCGTGGTGGTGTACCTCTTCAGCGCGATCTACCTGGCCGTCTACGTTGTTTGCCAGGTGATCCTGGTCCTCGGAACACTGGAACAAAGATGGCCACTGCTGCACATCATTGTCGGAGTCCTCGCTCTCATCATTGGACAGGTCCTGATGTATGCGTTCAGCGAGATCATTTGCGAGAATGTGGAGCATTACGTGGACGGACTATTTTTCGCGACTCTTCTCAACTTGCTGGCCGTTATGATGGTCTACAAGTACTGGGACAGCATTACTCAGGAAGATCTCGAGTTCAGCGTGGAGGAGAAGAACCACAGCTGGGAGATCCAAGAGCCATTCCTGGACGAGGACAAGCGCAACACATTTTATCAAGATAGCGACAATGGAGTGTATCAACAGCCTGGGCATAGGGGCTCGGCCTATGGATACTAGTTGAGTTTCTGCACTATTATTTGATTGCATAGCGAGGCGTCAAGGACCAAGGAATCACACCAGATGAATGAATATAGCTTACTTTTTAATGTCGTAATGACATCAAGATGTGCTTTTGCGGAAAGCTCGTTAGAACATGATCTATCATGGCAATTCTACCATATTTACACGCCCTTCCGCTTCTTCAGGTCGTTCACGACCATGTATCGAGATATCCCAATCCACCCCCATCTGAACCATCGCATCTGGCTGACATGTGCATTTGTCATGGCTTGCTGCGCCTTCCTGACATCCCCGGGCGAGCTAACCATAAGCAAAGGATTGGGAAAAGCCCCCTTCTCTTTAGAACCTAACACAGTTGCCAGAACGCTCGCCGCCGAGTCCAGTATGCTGCTATATTTCCTCACTATGTTCACTGATGTGAGTGTATAAAGCTTCACCGGATTCTCCCAACCAGTATGCCGTTGCATCAATGTCTTCAAGAAAGTAGTACAGCCGTGTAGAAGCGAGATGTGATTTGGGTGTCCGCTGACACCACCCTCGTCAAACGTGATCAGGACATCAATGTTCGCTTCTGGGGCTTTATTCGCAGGGGTACTGCTGGCATTGGGAGCGAAGGCTTTGAGCAGCGTTTGCGAGATCAATTTTGCATCCCACGTTGCTGTCATCGAATCCGGGAAATTCTTGTCTTCGATCACGAAGACGTGTTCTGGTTTGCGGACTCCGAGTAAAAGTGCTGAGTCTACGAGCTCCTTTTTGCGAATGTGTCCTAGGCCGTCGGCGTCGCCGCTGCTGAAGCAGATGATGACAATCTGGTTCCCGAGCTCCGGGTTCGAAAGGTAGCGAAGGGTTGGTGCGAAGAACATTGCTTCATCGTCTGGGTGCGCAATGACGAGGCAGATGCGCTTGCCCATGAGGGTTGGGAATGATCTTGTCATGTACGCGGTGAAGAGCCATAGTGCCAAGATGAGGGCTGGGATCTGGTATAAGAGGGTGATCATCCTGGAATGACTTCGCGTGTGGTTTGCTTGTCTTGTTCTTGGCCGCTTCTTCGCATATTCTGGTCTTTCGTTCATAGATGTTCGAAGTGTGGTGGAATTAATTGTTTACTTTGTGCTACGCTAGCCTGCAATGGGCGCCCCCACCAGAGGAAGGGGCAGTTCGGCAAAAGTCACATCCTTGTAACCGATCAAAGAACATGCTTCGAAGTTCGAACTCCTTGCTCTCACAACACGACTTCGCGACTTCAACTCTTCATTTTCACCAAGAAGAGCAAAGAAATCACAACAGGAATCCTTCTCGCTTGCGAGATCTACAGAATCATATCGACGATAGGCCCGTGGTGTACTTCGATACGACTGAATTTGGCGTGCGTCACTGGCGCATGGCTCACACGCTACAGATCGCCGCGATGGTCTTGCCAATGTCAAGCTCCTCGCGAACCCGTTGCTTGGGACTTGGTATTCACCTCGAATGACGATGCTGGATCCATGTCCTGCGCTGTAGGCGACGTGGATCAGGTGTGAGGGGAAGGAATAAGTATGGTTATCATCTTCGCTACTTCTGTGAAACATTAGGCGCTTTCTCAGTCTCATTGCGACCAGTCGTGTCAGTATGGCGGTACTAAACTTCGGAAAGAAGGAGCGTAGCGATTTTCCACGGCGAACAGACTCTGATGATTCTGCTTCTGATCGTAAGGATGAGAAGGTGGACGAAGATCTGTCTGGCGAACATGTAGAACGACAGGACCCAGGGGTGCAGCAACAGGCGAGCATTCTTGCTTCGATTGACCCTGCAAAGGAGAAGCGTCTCGTGCGCAAGATTGACAGATGGCTGATGTATGTGCAAAGTTCGTCGCCAGCAGTGTCCCGGCTGATAAGAACACAGTTGTCTGGTCATGCTTCTCTACCTGATGTCGTTCATCGATCGCGTTAATCTGGGAAACGCAAGAATGTACGGCCTCGAAGAAGACCTAGGCATGAACGAAGAGACGGGCTTTGAATTCTCGGTTGCGATCACGGTCTTGTTCCCAACTTATGTCGCATTCGAGCTTCCAAGCAACTTGGTCATGAAGCACTACGTGCGCCCGTCACGCTGGATCGCATTTATCACCATTTCGTGGGGCTTTGTTGCGACATTCTCTGGCTTCACGCAGACTTATGGAGGGCTTCTGGCATGCCGCGTTTTGCTTGGTTTGACAGAGGCTGGCTTGTTTCCAGGCCTGGTCATCTACTTGACGCTGTTCTACACGCGTCAGGAGATCGCGCTACGCACGGGTTACTTATTCGTCTCCGCTGCGATTTCTGGCTCCGTGGCCGGACTACTCGCATATGGTATCGGATTTATGGATGGTCAGTGAGAACTTTCCGAGAAATTTCAAGATGAGTGCTGACTTTCTTCGCAGGATTGGGAGGAATGAGCGGATGGAGATGGATCTGTACGAACTGCCTATCTCTAGCGTGAGCCTTACTGACGTGGACCAGTGATCATCCAAGGACTACCGACAATCATACTCGGCCTTTATTGTATCTGGGGCCTAGCAGATGACGCTGACACTGCCTTCTTCCTCAACCAAGAGGAACGAGCACTAGTTAAGGCACGCAGAGCCGCCCAAGGTACCACCAACGAATTTGACTGGGCGGATTTCAGACTTGGCATGAAAGATTGGAAGACATATGTCTTTTCATTGACACAGTGAGTACTGCCATACGTCTCTTCTACCCCATTTTGTCCATCCTAACGAGATGTGATAGGTTCTGCGGTAATGTGTCACATTATGCCTATGCCACATTCTTACCCACAATCATCAGGGAGATCTTCCCAGATGCGAGCACTGCCATTATTCAGCTTTACACTGTGCCATGTTACGCCACAGGAGCCATAAGTTACCTAATCGTAGCGTGGTTCAGCGATCGCACACAGCTTCGCGGCCCTTTCGCTTCTGTCTTCGCCTTCATCTCAGCAACAGGATACGCCATCCTCGTTGGCGCTGGACTGACCGGTACAGGACCTGGAGTCCTCTACTTCGGATGCTTCGTAGCAGCTGCTGGAATCTACGTGATCCTCGGACTCAACATCGCCTGGCTCAACACGAATAATCCTCGGTACGGCAAACGGGCAACAGCTTCGGGGATGCAAATTATGTTGGGAAATATTCCCGGCGTCATTTCGCCCTGGCTATATACCAACAGCGATGCGCCTTTGTATACCAAAGGGCATTCTGTGAATTTGGCACTGGTAGCTCTCGCGGGCGTGGTGCACGGTTTCATGTTCTTTTACTTCACGTGGGAGAATAAGCAGCGCAGTATGGGGAAGCGAGATCATAAAATTGAAGGGAAGACGGAGGAAGAGATTGCGGGAATGGCTGATGAGAGTCCGAGGTTCAGATTTACTAGATGAGAGTGCATCATTTGGCGACGCTGGCAGATTTACTGCTGCCTTTGAGTTACTTCCACTCAAGCTCTGCCAGCTTTTCTGAGACCGGCATCAAGCTGTGATTACCACAGTAGGCTGTAGCTATCTCATAGCACAGTTAAAAGAATATCTCACTTACGCTCGCCCTCATTCCCAAAGCCTTTCGGGTATTTGCGAGCATGGTCAGGCTGGCCATTGTACGAGCGATGCTGCTCCCCATCATACGAAGTATCATTACTGTCAATCATCTCATAGTCTGGATCCTCACGTTCTTGGACCGGATCATCCAAAGAGACATCGACGAATTCTGATGCACCATACTTGGATCCAACCTTGAAGCCTTCTTCTCCTTTCTTGCTCTTTGGTTTCACGCCTGTCTCTTCAAGAAGTTGGTTCAGTCTCTTCGGACCTTGCTTCTGTTGTCCTCCTGAAACACCAAAACCAGATGCTGGTTTGGCTGGTTTTTTCCCTTGCTTCTTGCTGTCGCCGCTGTTGCTATTCTTGTCTTTGGTTGGTTCGGACATCTGTGCAGTTCAGAGTTTTGTGAGTTCCTCTAATGCTGGGGTATCCATCAGAGAGTTCAGATCTGAGACGATGACATATATAGTGAAGCGTTTCAGCAAAATTTTGCATTGTTAGCGAGCAAACAATCTTTTTTGTGGTGAATATAACATGGAATGTTCTGTCAGTGGCAACGTGAACCGCAATCGTTATGGAATAACTTGAGGCAAACATGTACTCTTTCGTCGTTGGTTTTTGTTGAATTCGCCTAGATACCTACAACGATTGCTCCGAGGACAATTTACTCGCTCTATCAGCAGCAATCTCGCACATGGCCTGCAGACGTTACCTGTCAGCGTGAAACGACCAGAAACATTCAAGGACTCACTCTGATATTCGTCAATCTCTCTGCCTGAAGGTTGCTGTTTGCGATCCGTTCACGCATATCGTGCATGATCACAGATCGGCTTCTCCCGTTCACGAACACCACGTATCGAAGGCCTGGGTAAGTTTTCTCGTATTCTTCGTTGAGAGAACGCAATTGCTCCGTTTCATCTGCATTGCCCTGCAATTGTGCTTGCTCGGCTTGCGATTGCGCACTTTCAACTTTCTTCGCGCCAAGGCGAGGATGTGAGCCGAGAATGCTTTCGAGCCATTCTGTGTCTGAAGTTGAAGCAGATTCGGCAAGGTCGGTGAGTTGGACGCCGATGGCTGAGATTAAGTCGGCGTAGCTTTGGAATTGTTTTTCGTGGAGTAGAGGGACTGATAATGTGTGGAGTTGTGTGCTTGGCTCGAATAACAGGTCGAGCAATGCTGCGCGGTCCGCTGTCGGTAGGGCTGGAATGTCCGCTACCGATGGCAGCTTGGATGAACCCATGTCTAAGATATTGCGTTTGTTGCAGAGAGTTTCGATGATGTCGTTGCTGTTTTGTGATAAATGCTAGGAGCAGAGCAGCTGTGGTTTATGACGGGGCAAGCTAGGCGGGAACGGGCAGTGGGCCAGCTTCACGCGGCCGGCTGCGATGGATGAAGACATTGCGGCACCACCTACAGTGTATAGGATTATCTCTCAGCGGTGCAATGGTCGTATGTAGTGTGAGCAGAGCGTTGCGATCGAGCGGCGGCCGTTTCTGGCGCACACGTGCGTGCATGTCTCACGGCGACCGTAGTGCTGTTGTACCTGTGGAGCTCTCAGCACCGCGTGGCAGATCCAATGTGCGGAAAGGGTAGACGAGTGTGTGATCTTCAGGTCCGCCAGGCGACAGATTACAATGGCTTCGGAGGTACGCGCCGAGCACTGGCGGAGGTAGGGTGTGGAAAAACACAATGGCCTCCCTCGATCGGACATTTCGCTGTTTCTACACGCACTGCGTTGCCCGGGTGGGTGGTGTTGCAGCATGCTACGGAGCGTGAGGCGATGCTGACGATGATATCTCCCCCGCCAACCGCGAGCGCAGGCAAGTGAGTTCATCATCGAAGCCCGCCGAGCCAGGGTGTGGCGGGTGGTGATGGCGGCGATCGCGTGCTCTAGTCGGAACTCTGTCGCCAGTCCACTCGGCGGAGGAGATGTGCATATTGTGCGGTGGTGCATGCATGCACGCCATGACCGAGCATCGTCAAAGTTGCCGCAGCCGTTAGACGTTGCACGCGGCGAGGGTGATGAACACGCACAACGCTCGATATCATCGCACGCAGCATGTTATTATCATCGCACCCCCGTCGAGGCTCGCAGATGTTGCGTGTTTGATCGCCGCCACCGAGGTGCGACAAGCGCTCGTGCGCACGTCGCCCAGGGGGGTGCTTTTGGCGGCGGCGCGGCAGCGGGCAGTGTGGTGGGCCAGCCTGCGCGCCATGCGCTATCTCCTGAAGCCATTTTCCATCCTTCTCATCGCTGCCATTGGCTCGAGCGAGGTGCACCTGGCAGTAGCCTTCGCCCCAAACTCTATCCTCACTTGAGCGTCCTGGAGTGCAAAGGCGCCCGCGAGCACCTCCTCCTGCGGTGCTACACTCTGCCCTTGCACTGCACGAGAAGCGTGCCTCGTCAGCCTGGCGACACTCCTCACACACCCGCCTGTCGGACAGGTGTAATGTCTCAAACGTCAATGCCCACACTAAGCGACCTCCGAATAGACCTAGGATAATCTGCCCACCGACGAGTGGTGCACGCAGCGCTTGCGGAACCACTTCCCGTTCACGCGCGCGAAATGTCACTGAATGGCCTTGACACGCCCGAAGTCACGGAGGCATATCAGACCGCCATCGCCGAGGCTGGAGGCTGGTTCCTGCTGAAGTACACCTCGCGAGACTCGGTGGATCTGCTGGGCAAAGGAAAGCATGGAGTCTCCGAGGCCCGCAACGCCCTGGCGGCGTACACAGAGGCATCGCCGTTGTACGGCCTGCTCATGTATCGCCGCCGAAGGATTCTGATCAAGTACATACCGGACGGGACGTCGCGATTGTTGCAAGGTATGTGAAGAGCGCAGGAAATGGATGAGGAGTGAAGGCTGACGGGACTTGCGATCCAGCGCGCACATCGGTTCACCTCCAGGACGTTCTCGAACGCTACTCCCCCTACGAAACCCTGCTCGAGCTGACCAGCGGAGATGGACTCAACGACACCGCGCTCGCTGCGTCCTTTCAATTGCACACGGCTTCGCCGTCCCCCTCGATGGGCCGCCTCGATGAGCTGCGCGAGGAGGATGAAGACGAGGGGGCTGCGGAGGAGGCAGGCGCATCTGCAGCGAATCTGCAAGCCTCGCAGAGATACCGTTCAGATCGTGGGATAGGCAAACGCGCACCGCGGCCAATGACCTCACTCCATGCACACACCACCACCCCAAGACGCACGACTCCGCCGGCCTCTCCGGCGAAGTCGCCTGCGCTGACATTACCCGTGCCTGCTGAACCGACTTCACTTCCGCTGACCCCGTTGGAATCGCCAGTGCCACCGCTGCAAGCATCGGCACCAGGTGATCAAGCTGCCGACGACCTCGTAATTCCCGAGCATAAGCCGCCACCCACAGAGTCGTCACTGTCAGATGCTGCTACCGCATTGCAGCACGTTCGAGATACGCAGGACAAGCTGCCCGACGAGCAGCTCCACGGCTTTGCTTCCCAACCGCCCGATCAGAGACCTCCCGAGCCTTCGCCGGAGCGCAATTCCTTCGCTGCTCGTGGAGGGGCGATGCGCTCGCAGTCCATGGATGAAGAGCCATTCGATTTCAGTCAGTACGACGCCTTGTTCAAGCCGAAGGTCAAGCTCGCACCGCGTCCGATCAATGCGCCGGAGAAGGCTTTGCGCCCAACTGCGCCACGTGTGTCGGCCGTTCCTGCCACCATAAAGACGATGCCCAAGAAGCAGGAAGCACTCCGGCCAAAATCCTCGGGCGGCCAAGGCGCCATGTCACGATCTGCAACTGCGCCGTCTGCACTCGAGTCTACCGCGCCTGCGATGCCGCCCATCCCTGACATTCCCACTTTTGCATCGCGACCAATGTCGCGTGGAAGCGTCAGATCCGCGCCCTTGCACAAATCCGGTCCTATGTCTGCAGACAAAATACGCCTCATGAAAGCTGTCGAGTTGCGGAAGAAGCAGCTGCGCAAGTCGCAGGGCTCGATGTTCAGTTCGATCACCGAGGACGCCCCAGAAGTCCCCAGTGTGCCGATGGCGAGCGATTCTCAACAGGATCCATCTGACGAAGGGACGCAGAGCAAGCAAGAAGAGGCGCAGAGCAAGATTCTGGCGGAGAGCGAACCCGAGCAGCACAGCACAGATGACGAGAGCCAGAATCAGTCTACCAAAGCGGACTCGGGCATTGAACTTCGATACGGCACACCCGACACGCAACGAACCGAGGAGACGATAGACGAAGCACCGGAAACTGCAGCCCTTGACGATATCTCGGAGGAGAAGACTGCCAAAGCAGTACCCCACGCATCGTTACCAGCTGCACCGATTGATGCAACGGTAGACGAGTCGGACACAAATCACGACGACGCTGCCTCGACAACACCTAGTCAGACGCCTACGGAACGACCTCTCGTGTCAGAGCAAGGCAGCGAGACAACAGCAAAGGGGTCGCAGCATCTGCAGGTCGACGAAGGAGGTGTTCCAGCACCAACCATCTCGCTCCCCGAGCAGCAAGACCTTACCTCTTCCACAAACGCAGCTGGATCACTTTCGCCGCACAAACGCTCGGATAGCGACCTGGTCAAACGCAGGCGCGGCTATGTACAGCCATTGGCTCTAGACACGCTACAGAACGAAGTGGACGAAGAGGAACTGGATTCCGATGACGATGCGCTGTACGAAGAGTTGCATAGCGCCACCGTGCAAGAAGCCAGACCGATCACGGTAGCGAGGTCGCCAATAGCATTGGCATTCCAGGGCAGATCCGCCAGCATCGAAGCTTCCAATGCACCTCGACCTATGCCAATCGCGCGAGCTTTTACAAACCCCGAGAAACCGGCAGATGATGAGCGACCTCCTTCTGTCAAGAGTCGACCCTCGTCCATCAAGAGTCGTTCCGTAAGCCCTATGCCGCCTGCAGAAAAGCAAGAACTACTCTCTGCTGGACGTGCGCGCAATGTATCGTCTGGGATTTCCAGACGCATCCAAGCATTGGCCGAGCTGTCCGCTAGAGAATCAAGTGAGAATTCGCTTGGGGGATCTGCCATGCAGAACCGGAGAGTTCCTCCTGCGACTCGCCCTATGTCTCGCAAGCGGCAGAGCAGGAGTGCAGTGAACACACCGACCTCAGCCATGTCTAACGAAGAACAATGGCTGACCGGAAGTGTTCAACATGATCCTGTCACGAAACGCGACTCCGTTTCTGTCACCACTCGCATAGCTCGTCCGGGCTCCTCAGCCCCTGGCTCCGCACACGGTCCAACGCCTCCATTCTCTGAAGCTCCCTCCACCACTCCTTCGCCGCCTGCGGTCGAGTCTGAACCTCCGCTGTCGTCTAATAACTCATTATACTCTAATGACACTCGTTCCGTCAAGTCATCTCGCTCCCGGACCAGCCGGTTCTGGAAAGAGAGACAGAAATCAGCACCTGCTTTGGATGACTTTCCCCCACCACCACCCAATGTTCGCGTAAACTCAGCCATGTCTCTCAATTCCAACGACGAGAATGTCGCTCCAGAGAAGACTAGCAAGGCGACCCGATTCTTCAAGCGCATGAGTAATCTGACGGGATCGAAGAAGAAGAATTCTCCAGTCGAGCCGAGGAGCCCCACGAAGAGTGACAGTATGCTCAGCGCTCCAGAGGCTGCGAGGCCTGTGAGCTTAGCTGTTTCGAAGCCTGATACGCCACCAGCCGCGGTGGTTGGTGATCTTAACGTACAATTCCCAGATTCCTTGGTAAGCACCAGCTCCGTCTTTCTTCTTGCATAATTTAGGCTGACGCAGAATACAGCTCTGGAAGCGTCGGATAGTAACGATTGACGACTATGGAGTCTTGCAATTCGCAATTGCACAGGCGATGGACATCCATCGAGGCGTCGCCATGAAGAGGTACGCGCTTGCAGAGTTCAAGGCGCCTTTTATGCCCGTGCTGGACCAACAGGAGTTGCCCTACTCGGTGATTCTGGAATTCGAAGACGGAACTGCTTTACAGGTCGCTTGCGAGGACGGGATGACACAGCGCCAGGTCCTATCGCTGTTGACAACGTACTGGAGAGCATATACCGAGGATACAGTGGAGCAGCAGTAAAAACTCCTGGTCGGCCACCCGGACGAATGATGCCAAGCCTGTATTGAGACAACCTTCGGCTCACTTTCGATCGCCACGATGCAGGATGCGAGATCTATGATCAAAAGCCTGCCATTCTTTCTCTCTGACACTCGGACACTGCATTGACTTTACGAGAAATTTCTTTACCCATTTTCGTTTTATACCCAAGATCGAGAACGACCATAAGATTTGGTCGGATGTTACCCTAGTATTGCCTAGTGTCTTTTTGCGTTGAGCGTTGGGAGGTTGGTGTAGGAAGGAAAAACAGCAGGGAGAAAGCAGAGAAACAGCCCAGATCCACGGCATGATCATCATTGTACAGTTGCTTTATTGGATCCCGACATCTTGCGGGTCACAGGAAAGGGCAGGACGCAGGAGGCGGAGGAATTAGTGAATCCAGACCACAAATATGATACGAAGTTGCTATGTACTAGATTCGCTTGCAGCGTACTTCGTGTCACATTCGTCCCTATGTTTGCTGTCTTTGGGTTAGAGAAAGTCTTGCTGGAGATGCGAGTATTTGAAGATGATCTGGCCAGATTGCTCTCGATTGTGCAACGTCTCTGTTGATGAGATCCATCCAGCATTTCCCTGACATTTCTGGAAGTCTCCTGCTCTTCCTTCAATGAGAGCTCTGATGCAGCAACAATGCATTCGCGAATGTTCTTGCGTAGGCTGAAAAGCTCCAAATTCCAGGCTCAATGCTATGTATGCATGCCCTTGATTAGCCACCGGAAGCATTCACAACGTACGATCGATCGATCGATTGCTTGTAACCAAAAAGTGCCGTCGATTGATCGTTTTCTTTTTGTTCTACCTTACTTTCTCTCGCAAACAAACAAAAACAATGCCTCTGTCACGCAAATACGTGCCGCTTGATAGTGACAGTGACGTTAGCCAACGTAGCACTTCAAGTACCGAGGATTTTGCGAAGCATACGGGTGATGTGGGAGAATGTGAGGATGAGAGAGGGAAGGGGAGTCGGCTGAAAAAGATGTGGAGGAAGTTAGGTGGTTCTGGTGAGGAGTATAGAGAAAGGCAGGGAAAGCGGACAGACAAGGCGCACGAGGAGCGCGGTGGGGTGAGAGCCGCGGCGCCTTCTAAGGTACCACAGGGGATAACTATGACGAAGAGACAAGAAGATGAGAGACGGCGAAAGAAGCAGCCCTGGTGGGATGCCATAATATTCGCAGGACCGATTTGAAGTAGCGCGGTGAAGATAAGATGATCATTCAACCCGATTTGATTGAGTAAGCAGGTCCACACTAGTAGCAGGTACTTCGCAGAAAGTAAGATTATGTGCTGAACATCTGCAGTTCGGTCCTGCCCCTACGCGGTTGTCGAAGGCAAATAGGTAATAGCGGCCACGAACGCAAGACCCATCTAGAATATTTCCTCTAATCTCTCACTGCCCCAGTTCCTCTTTCCTTCAGCAACTTCATCACGGATCTGCCAGTACTCATGGTTGAATTTCCAGAACTCCTCGCCGGTGACGGGATGTTTTGCTTTGATGAACCAGCGAGGAGTGAAGTCCTCGCCCTTGGCTTCTCGGACACGTCTGCGTGCACGTTGACCTTCTTCCAAGCGAGTCTTCTCCGTCGCGGCAAAGTCGTACTCTGCGTCCTCCATGGCTCGCTGATCCGGTCGAAGACGAGAGTCCGTGGGAGCGACCAAGGGTTTCAATTTATCGGGCAAATCGTTGAGCGTGACCACGAATGGCGTAAGGTTGAAAGGAATCTCGCCTGGAGGAGGCCTGTAGTGAGCTTCCCACACAAGGAAAGCTTTGTCACCCTTCTCCAGAGAGCCTTCGGATGGGTCGACAGAACCTTCATAACCTGGCGTGAGGCGTGCATAGATCTTGTCATTCCACCTCCCGCCGAGAGACCAGCGCGTGTTGCCATCCTTGTCGAGGACCTTGCCCGAAACATGGTAGGCAGAAGATGCCTTCCAGCCCCGAGGCTTGAAGTCTACTAGGGCGGTCTCGCCAGTGGTCCAGTTCTTGACTTCCATCAGGCCGTAATTGTCGACCACAGGATTACCGGTCAAGATACCAACGACCGATGAAGTGACCTTCTTCCAAGTGTACACTTCTTCAGGGCTGCCGTCGATAGGCCGAATGTGGAGGTACCAGGTGCCAGTAGGGTTGAATTCAAAAGACTTTCCATAGAATTTGGACTTCACGTTCGACTCGCCGTAGTAGGTCCATTTGCTTGACTCGGCATAGGCGGCTCCAACGGGAGGATGGTGCGTGACTTGTTCAATGAAGAAGCGATAGCCTTGGTCTGGACGCACGTATTCGAATGTCTCGCCAAGAAGAGGATTGAAAGGCTTCGCGACACGCCCAATCGTACCAGCATACTCGGACGCTGCAAATGCAGCGACATAGACCATGCGCTCCGAGGAGTCGGTGCGATCAGCTGCAGTGTTCAAGAGATTGACGTATTCCATATCCGCCACGACCGCATAGTGCAGCGAGGTTGGTTCGTTGAAGGTGACGGGCAGAGTCATCTTGGTCATGTCCTTGCCAATCATAGATTTGAGCACACCCTGTGACGCGGTCAGTAAAAGTATTTTGAAGTTGCACCCAGTGTAGACATACCCAAAGTGAGACCTTTGGCCTGTTATCCGCATCGATCTTTAGTCGTTTCCGCAGACCATCCTCGTACCCACGATAGCTCTTCGAGATCTGCATCTCCTTTTCACGCCGCTCCTGCTCAATGCTCGAGCTGGCATCTTGTGCGCCATCCTTGTCAGCAGCGATCGGCTTAGGTGACTGCGGTGGGGAAGGCAGCGCCTTGACGATCTCGACCTCACCAGCATCCACGGCGTCGAAGAATTCATCCTCTTCTTCGCTGTCATCGTCAGAGATTTCATTGTTGGTCAGTTCGGCAATCGTCTGACGCCTCTTAATCGGCTGACCAGCAGGAACTTCCAGCATCGAGCTGACTTTCTCTCCAGTCTCGACTGAAGGTGACGCAACTCTCGATGAGGCAGTGCCATCGAGAGCTTCCTTCAACGCTTTCTTTGTTCGTTTCCTCTTGTCCTCTGATTCGCCGATGCGGTTCTCAAGCTCCTCTTGCTCTCTAGCCACCTTTGCCATGCTGTCTTCCCACAATCTCCTGATGTTCTGTTCGCGCTCCAGTCGATATTGCCAGTACGCTTCATGGTCACGAGAGATGCGGAGCAGGTCCATCAGGAGACCCTTGAGATTCCCAACCGCGGTCTCGTACGAAGACAAGGCTTGTTCCAGAGTTGGATGTCCCAGCGGCGTATCTGGATTCTTGTCCCTCTCGCTTCGCAGTGCCGCAGATACTTGCTCTAGAAGGTCGAGCTGGAGCTTGGCGGACTGCGCAGTAATAGAAAAGGCATCCTTGTTGCCCGGCTTGACCTCATTACTGCTCGCATCATCACCGTAGTCCTCCTCGTCGTCCAGGTCGCCCTCGATGTTAGCGGTGCCCGTACGGCTGGAGTCGCGGACGATGACTGAGTTGCCATCGGCCTCGCTAGCATCGTATGCGCTCAGATTCCCATCTCCTAGTGTACTGCCAGCCAGAGATGTCGAGCCTCCGGTAACGGCTGTCGCTGGTGTCAAGCTGCCTCCGCTCTGTGCCACCTCTGCTTCCCGCGTTCTGATGCGTTCGAGGTGCTCGTGTTTGGCACTGGCTTCCTGTCGTTCCCGTCGCTGCTCTTCCTTGGCTTCGTCCTTGGCCCATTGGATGGCGTTGTTCAATGCCCAGAACCATCTCTTCGCCTCGACTTGGTGATTGGCTTTCAGATCGTACTTGACCGAGCTCTTTCCGAGGATTTCAAAATGCAGCTTGTCCTTGTCCTTCGGGTCCATTTGCAACTTCGCTATGCGCATGTTGATGGCGCCTCGACAAGCACTCCCAGCATCGTCTTGGTGTTTGTAGTACGACAGAACGCCGTCTTCTAGCACGAACCAGCGCAGCTTGTATCCAGAGGTATAGTTTGTCCACTTCTTCAGGTAGCCCTTCATTTCCCGGCTCTCTTTGCTACCAGGTCCACCATCTCCGGTCGGAACTCCACTAGCTTGTGACGCACTACCGAGGATGGTCTGCTCTTGAATTTGTCTTTGGGCGGCAGCGGCAGCTGGTGATCGCTTGAGGATCGCACGCGTCCGGTCGTCTTTGGTGACATCCTGTGGTAGCTTGCCTCTGCGATCGCGACGGAAAGGGTCGGCACCACTCAGCAACAACAACTGGGCCAACTTCAGGTCCCTCTTGCGAGCAGCTTCATGGAGCAGACTACCTCCGTCGGCGATAGTGGCAGGTTCCTGTGCCAACTCTGGAGCGTTGATGTCCAGGGTCGACCTGACACGGCTCTC
>JAASLG010000198.1:0-35213 GCA_013365235.1 Cercospora sesami
ACGCCTAACATCACGTCGAGACTCTCGTGGGCGAGTCTGGTTGCTCAAAACACATGGCACGCACACGCTCAGTGCCTGAGGGCCCCAAACTTACCAGACATAGCGCAGCCTCCACCCGGAAGCCTATCAGTCCAAGACTTCCTGGCGCATGCACCATCCTCCCAGCGCGCCAGATGTCACCTACGATACCAACGGACCACCAACGATGACCCGGATTTGGCAGAGCGTTGACGCAGATGACCGGCGCGCAAGTGTTCCTTGCCAGTGTCTGACAAGCATGTCGAATAAAGGGAACCAGTTTAGCCGGCATCTCACGCCCTCTGCTCCCACGACCATCCTCAATTGGTATCATCAAGCAAGCTATTGTAACGTGGAGGAGCACACGAGAGACGTCTCTCTGGCATGCCATCACGCACACATGCTCGTCGCTCACGAATTTGTTTCTTTACCTTCGTCGAGAAAGTATCACATCTCCACGCAACAACATATCTCGTGTCTGGCCGGACTTGCGGCAACTTAGGATGTGCGGTGGAAGCCTGCCTCCTGCCTTTGCAACTTGTCTTTGATACCTCTCGTTCGCAACGAGTTGAGCGAAGTCCATATCTTAGAATCTCGACGTTCATGACAAAGGAAGTGCAAATTAGAGGCCTGTGAACACGCTTCATGGACGACAGCGCCTCCGCACAGTGGTATGCACGCCATCTATCGTACTAGTCTCTTCAGGTGCATAGGCTTCCACACCAACCACATGTGCGGTTCCTGCGTTCCTGCACTCCTCTACGTCTCTACAAATGGCTGCACTTTTGTTCCTGTTGATTGCGCCATTTGTGGCGGCTGGTCGAGCACGTCGACGTCAAACGAGAATGATGCCATCCAACAATGAACCAATGCCAGCATCCCTCCGACACTAGCTCCAGGTACCGACGCATATATTTTCCGTTGCACGGTATGGTATGGAAACGGTACCGTAACAAACTCTCGGCTCTCGTTCACAGAGCTGTGCGCTCGAAAGGGAAGTGTCACACCGACTGGCCCGGCCCCTCGGCAAAAGATGGTCCTGACAAAGTGAACCGCATGGAGGACAGAGTCTAAATTTGTGATTTGAAAGCACGCAATAAAAGAAGTTCAATACCAATAGCCGGGCCAGGCGCAACATTCGTATATGTCATTGTCATTCCCTCGCCTTCGACATTGGTAATCGCGTTCCTTCGCCCTCCACGCTGAGACACTCTTAAGCCCGGCGCAAAGCGGCTCGAAAAATTATTTCTGACGTCGACCGACGACGCGCCCTACATCTGACCCCGCGCGTCCTCCTAGCATTGACCCCTCGAATCGCATACCGCTCCCTGAGGCTCTGCGACACTTTTTCCACGACAGCTTCGAAAGCGACCAAGGACAAGCACGAGGCGCAATGACTGTTCCACAGCTGAACGGCCACGGCCCCATTGAGACGCCACCGCGAGCTCCGTCTCCAGTGCACAAGTTCGGTACATTGGCTGTTCACGCAGGTTCGCCACACGACCCAGTGACCGGAGCTGTCATTGAGCCAATTTCGCTGAGCACAACCTTCGCACAAACCTCCGTTGGCAAACCAGTCGGCGACCATGAGTACACACGATCGTCCAACCCGAACAGATGGAACTTCGAGACATCAATAGCAGCTCTCGAGAAGGCAAAGTACGCGCTAGCATTCGCATCCGGCTCAGCAACCACAGCAATCATTCTCCAAAGCCTCGCAGCAGGTAGCCATGTCGTGTCCGTCTCAGACGTATACGGTGGCACGCACCGCTACTTCACCAAAGTGGCCTCCGCACACGGCGTCCGCGTCACATTCTCTCCCAGCATCGAGCTCGACATTTCCGAACTAATCACACAAGAAACCAAACTGATCTGGATCGAAACACCCTCCAACCCTACCCTCTCCCTCGTCGACATCCGCGCCGTAGCAGCCGTCGCCCACGAACATGGCATCATGGTCGTCGTCGACAACACCTTTATGTCCCCCTACGTCCAGAACCCTCTCGAGCACGGCGCCGATATCGTAGTCCACAGCGTAACAAAATACATCAACGGCCACTCAGACGTCCTCATGGGCGTGGCAGCCTACAACTCTGACGCTCTACACGAGCGCCTGAAATTCTTGCAAAATGCAATTGGAGCTGTGCCCAGTCCATTCGACTGCTGGCTCGCGCACCGTGGAGCTAAGACCCTCCACTTGCGAGCTCGCGAGGCGACCAAGAACGCCACAGCTGTCGCACAGGCTCTCGAGGCGAGCCCACATGTTCTTGCAGTCAACTATCCTGGGTTGGATAGCCACAAGCAGAGGAAAGTGGCAATCAAGCAACACCGAGAAGGCATGGGCGGTGGTATGCTCTCGTTCCGCATCAAGGGTGGAAACGAAGCTGCCAACAGGTTCTGCGAGGCGACACAGATTTTCACGTTGGCGGAAAGTCTTGGAGGTGTGGAGAGTCTAGTTGAGGTCCCAGCGAGCATGACGCACATGGGAATTCCAAAGGAGCAGAGAGAAGCTGCGGGAGTGTTTGACGATCTCGTGCGGATTTCTTGCGGTGTAGAGGTGAGTACTGTCCTCCATATGCTATTGATCGGCTTGTATGTGTGCTAACTTGTGTTTTCAGGACGCCGATGATCTGATTGCCGACGTGAAGCAAGCACTGGAAAAAGTGGTGATCGGTACAAAGGTGACCAACGGGGTGACGAACGGTCACTAGGAAGATGATGAATATCTTAAGACTTCACAAAAAAGCAAGGCAAAAGCACAGCAAGACAATAGAGGCATCAGTATGCCATGCTTGACGACAAGAGCAACATACATGTAGCTCGGGAAGTGATACTCTACCCTCGCGGCAAGCCAGCGAGGTGCTCTTTCATTACGGCGTGTAACATCATGCCGTTTGCATAATGATAGGCGTTTCTAGCTGCAGACCATGCGGCATGACTTTCAGTCCTCCATATCCAGACCAAATACCTGCTTCTTCACGGCAAGTTCTTCTTCCAGCGCCGCCAGCTTCTTCCTCTCGCGTTGTTGCAGCAGCTGATTCGACATGCTGTTGACTTTGTATTTTGCCCGCTCCACCTCACGTTCCAGATCAGCAACCTCCTCTAGCTGCTGAGCACGCTCTGCTGCCTTCGCTGCAGCATCTTCGTCCACAACGTCAGGAGAATCCTCATCCTCGTCCGATTCCTCTTCGTCGTCCGATTGCTCATCCTGCGTTTGCTCGGCGGCCGGCGTGCCCACAGGGGTAGCATCGATATCTGACTGCATGGCAGCAGCGGCCATAGAAGCCCCTTGATCTGCAATAGGCGCAGGTGAATCGGAAATCAGCTGCGATGCATCGGCTTCGTCTTCGTTCTCATCGAACATAGCCTGCAATCCTGCTTCCAGATCTGGATCGCCCTCTTCCATGTCGTCGTGCTCGACTGTTTCTATTGCGTCCTCGCCTTCCGCGTCTTCATCGCCGAATTCGAATGAGTAGCCCCCGTTCTGTTGGTCTGCCTGTCCCATTTCCACGTCTTCGTGCTGCTCTTGCTGCTGCTGTTGCTGAAGGTCACCAATCCTCGCGCTGGTGACCGAGCCTCCCCGTTCCTCCCACTCCTTGTCCGCCTGCAAAAGCCTGTTAACCTCTTCTTCGACATTCATGGCCTCGTTGTAGTTCAGCCTCTTCCGGAAGCGGCGTTTCCGAGCCCAATGCATAGGGGGCGTGATTCCGTGCGCGTATTGATAATTCTCCTTGTTCACTTCTCTCGGAAGAGGCATCGTCTTCACCTGCTCCTCTGTGTCGCATCTCCCCAGCACGAGTAACATTTGTGCGATGTCTGCCACCTTCCACCAGCCCTTTTTATCAAAGCTCTTCATCGACTCGAGGATGCACGGAAGATCCACTAATACTGCCCCATACATCCTGCCTTGCACTTTGATGTAAGCGCGCCTGTAATTGCGCTCGAGGAACTTGATTGAGACCTCCGCATCACCGCCGCTCGAAGATGGTCCGATCCTGCCTTCGGCTATCGCATTCCTGATGTATTCGGCGTCTGGCCCGGGTTGCATGCGCAAGATCAATGCTTGCTGGACGGCGGGGTCCTTTTCGGTCTCGGAATCCTCAGAATCATACCCGACACCTTTCGGCCGCGGTGGCACCTTACCACGCGCGCGAATGTCGACCAGTCTCGGCTGAGCTTTCGTCTTCTTCTGCCCCAGCGTGATTTTCGGCGATGCTGAGGCCTCTGCTGCGGAACCTCCTTGCCCTCCTAGTCCTCCCAATTTGAGGGAGATTTTCCGTTTGGCAGCCGGGGCGGCAGAGTCATCCTCCAGGGCGCGCTTCTTGCCTTTGGGCGCGCCATCCGTAGCCTTTTTGGTATATGCGCGCTTCTTCTTCTTCTCCGCTGGTGCGCTCGCTGGTGGGTTGAGCGACGATGGTCCTGGTTCGATGGGAGTCGGAGGCTGCGAGAAGTTCAACTTGAGTTTGATGCCGCCGCCGCCCGGTGTGCTCGCGCCAGGCGTCTGTGGTGTCTTGTCGCCGTCGCCGCTTCCACCAGCGCCGCCGCCCTGTTGTGCGGCCTTGGTTCCGGCTCCGATTTTCAGCTTCAGCATCGTGCTATTCACCGGTGACCGTGTCTGCGAGGAGGTGCACCGGTGCGCGCTGGAATGGAGTCCGCATGCACGGTGTTACACAGCGTTGCGCGCAATGATGTCGAACGATATAGCCAACGCGGCGGTCCGGCAAGTGGATATAGAGAGGTGTGGCGGTGCAACGCGATTAGGAAGTTGGTGGTGAAGCGGCGCCCCAGCGCTGAGCGACTTTAGACCTTGCAAAGTACTCTGTGGGCGCGGGACCAGCCGAACCGAGCACGTGGAAAGGGAAGTCGAGGGATGTGAATGGCGAGTGCCATCACGTAGGGCTGCTCCCTCCGAATGCTACTCTGCCGTGCTGCTCTCCTGATACACAACTCTCACACCACGCGCATCCTGCCGCCGCCTCGTCGGGAGCGTAAGCGACGCGCGAGCTCCACGACCGCACGGAGTCGCCAGAGGTGCAGCGCTGACCCATGCACTGTACGCCCGCGACCTTGCCTAGTGGCATTCCTCGACTGGGCGGAGCTGCTGCTGCCGCCAGACCCGCATGATCCTTCACCGAAACTCTCCAGCTCACGGCCGCCTGTTTTGCTGGCCGTGAGGGCGCTGCTGCCGCGCAAAGAGCGGAGGGCGCTCGCGGTCGGCCTCGCAGCGCAATCTAACGTCTGTGCTTGGCGTCACCGCCATGACTGTGCTGCTCCGCTTCGTCTCCAGCATGCGTGAGTAAGCTCGGCCTGCCGTGGTGTTGACGCCCGCGTCACATCTGCTCTTAATGCCTTCATGCGCTGCTGCTGCCCGGTGTGCGTGCGGCGTGATATATCCTCCTGACCAGCGACGCACCACCTCCGGCACTGGACTAGACATCCTTCTTCACTACTACACGGACCAGATCACCCCCATATCAGCTGAGGCGGCACCTGCGCTACTGAGCTCCACTTGGCTTGAATGGGCTTGAACGGACAGCAAGCCATCGGGGAGTTATATCCTGTGCACTTCTGCCTACTTCACAGATCTGCCTGAACCATATTCATCCATCTTGACTCTGCCAATCCTTCAAGATGGGTTTCGACACCATGCGCTCCTTTGAGCGCTTTGTCGAGCATTCCATCCGTCGAAGTGCGGCCGACGACTCAGACACGCTCAAGCGACAGGACTCCTGCGTGTTCGAGAGCGAAGTAAAACACCAGCAGCAACAAGCTCAGCAAGAGTAGGTGGGACAAACTGGACATTTGAGTGTTGTACTGACCGCAATACAGCTCCTCACAAACCAGAAGGACAATGGTTCGATCACACAAACCGTCTTCTCTCGCACCGGCAGTACCTGCATTTCAAGCTGCATTATCGAAATGGTCGCCTCCAGCTTCGCCAGGAACAGCATCACCAGCATCGTTGCAGACTTCATCAAGACGCACTACTACATCACCCGCCAGGACGCCAAGCCAGATTGCCAATTCTCTCTTCGTCGCAGCGTGTGCTGGTGACTTGCAAGCGATGCGATCCGCAATTAGCCAAGGCGCATCGGTCAACTCTTCCGTGCTAGTCCCGGGCGTTTTTGAGGCCTTCAAGCCTGCCAAGAGTGGTCACCTTTCACCTCTTGCCGGAGCCGCCTCAAATGGTCAGCTGGCTGCGGTGAAGTTCCTCATTGCGAGCGGCGCCGAAATCTCGCCATGCACTACGAAATCCGCCAGCAGTCCTCTCCACCAAGCGTGCCGAAGCAACAGCTTCGACATTGTCAGCCTACTTCTCGAACACGGAGCGGACGTGGACATCGACAATGCCTACAAGGTCACACCGACTATGTACGCCTGCAAATATTCGAGCAAAGAGATCATCTCACTATTACTACAACACCGGCCGAACCTCAGCAAAGTCTCCCACATAGGCTCCACAGCACTGAGCTGGGCAGTATTCTCAGGGCGGTCTGACGTTGCTGAGCTGCTCCTGCGCGCCAAGGCAGACCCCAATCAGACAATGCTCGACGGAAGCACAGCGCTGCACTGTGCCATACTCACAGGATCAGCGAGCATGGCCAAGGTCCTGCTGCGACATGGCGCTGACCCGTTCGTCCGGAACGAAGCGTACGAAACGCCTCTGCAAGTGGCACAGGCAAATGCTGGGAATGAACAGATAATCGCGATGCTCAAAACCGTCATCGCGATGTGGCAACAGCGGCGATGAGAACCTCGATTTGTCGTTTTCGTGATTCAATACTGTATCTTTAGCGCGGCGTTTTCTGGGTTGGCTGGCAGTCTACGGAACACGGCATCATTTTAACCAGGAAGCGAGAGGAAGTGAGATCTATTGTACGATATAGGAGAAGCCGAGAGACATCTTCGGGTGACAATTGACGGGCCGGGATGTATGGAGTAGCGCAATGAACGAACTCATAGCTTTACGAACACGCCTATCACGGCCATCAAAAAGAGAAAAGATTGTTGGCATTCGCTCCCCTTGTCAAAATACTTACGACATTCTCAGAACAGACAGACGTGTCTGCCTCTTCATCAAGCCCAGAGCACAACTCAGCCACAATGATCTGTTCAACACACCATCTGCCGACCATCTGGATCCCTATCTTCGAATCTCGCACCTGCTAGCTAGCTTGCAACGGTGTCAGCAAATGAAAATAAGGGTCCTTATAGCTGTCGATCAAGCCGGCCTCTTCCCTCTACCCTTGACAAGCCATTCACTGGCCGAGGACTAACTATGCATGCAACATTTTCTGAAACGAGTAATAGCGACGATTCGTGTCAAGAAGGCATCGCGAGTCCTCTGCTCACGCGAGCGAAACGGAGAAATTCGAGAAACTACTGTTCTGCCTAATAACAATCAAACGACCAACGAGCAGACAGGGTACTATAGCTCAGGTACTAGTTCCGTCGATCGACAACAGGTAGATTCAAGCCTGTCTCAGAAACTGCTCGTACGGTCAAAGTGGTGCTGCATTTCCTGCAAAGTGTCATCGATCCAGTCCTTCTTCCTGCAAAAGTTGCAATTGTGCTGCTGAGTCCCACCGACCATTTTCCTTTCTCGCAACGGAGGAGGGCAAGAACTAGGCGCTAGCCGGCTTCAGCTCCAGTAGCTAGCCAGGGTCTTCCACAAACGAGAGAGCAAAAGTTTAAGCTTTCTCGTAGTCGCCGATTGTGGATTTTCCGGGCCGAGAAAGCGTAAAGAGGCGTGCAGAGCGTATGCGGAAGGTCATTCGTTGGTGTGCCAGGCGTGGTGTGGTAGGATGCGTTTGGATGGCCACGTGGAAGCGCCATGCAGGAGTGCGATGACTATGATGGTGATGAGGTGAGCTAATGGTGAGCTCGTCGAGGCAAGAAGTGGGAGGAGCGTTCGGCTGGTTGCTGTGGCTGTGATAATTGCTACTGCTACTTTGACCTTGTTGGTGGCTTTGCGTGAATAACATTGATGGGCCTAGACAACGTTAGGTGAGATGGCGCTAGGATATGAGAACTTGTTTGGGACACATGAAGATATTCTTCGCGTTGAGCATGTCATTTTCTCTTGCTCCCTCAATGTGCACTAACTCCATGATCATGTCATCGAAGCAAGCTGATCGCCGTGTCTCACGAGGAAGCCATGTTCGGATGCGCCGTTGGTGGTGCTGATACTGAGCCATTCCTAGCACACCTCAACGCCCTTCTCATTCCCTCCAACTTGGCTTTCTCTTTCACGATCGTTTCTCTCGCCAAACGCCTCAACATCTCCTTCCCGCTCCTCACATGCTCTTCTTGCCAGACAGCTAGCTCCGATGCAATCGTCTGCTGCGTATACCTCAGTTCGCTTCCGAGTGTCTCGAGCTCTGTTCGAGCTTTGGCGGCTTTGTCCCAAGCTTCCATTGCTACAGCCTTCTTCGCGTCTTCAAAGAGACCAATATTCGGCGTCCAGCGATTGGATCGAGAGATGCTGTTTTTACTGCGATCTATTGTTCTCTGCGCTTGTTGCATGGATCCAATGAGGTACGCCGGCCGATTTGTGGCGAATTGAATGGCTGTTGCGGAAGAGTAGAAGGCGTGTAGATTGTAGTACAGACCTGCAAAAGGCGAGGCTTCGCTAGGTATGAGCAGTTTGCTGTACCGTGCAATGGCAGTGTGGTATTGATCAGGAAGGAAGGTCAATGTAGAGAAAGCAGATGAGGCCAGGTTTTGCGCATCCGAAATGTCGTTGCTCAGCATGCGATATTTGTTAGTCTCGCGGATGACCTTTTTCGTGGCGGAGGCAACACCCTTGATTTGTTCCCTTGCATGTTCCACAAAGTTTTCGACCTCATGCGTGTCGGATATTGGCTCGAAATCGTCTTTGACGTTATCTACGCGTGCTTCAGCTTTGCGCTTGCTCCGCTCCAGAAGCATCTCCGGATCAAGCTCTGGCACCAGAAAGAACTCCCACACAAGCTCATGTGTCGAAAAGGTGCCGTGAGTTAGAAGATTGCGGAAGAAGTTGTCCATCCTGATCTGTATATCCCTCAGAACTGTTCGGGAAGGTTTCGATGGGATTAAGAATGGCGAAGTCAGATTGAACTGCATCGGAATCCAGCTAGCAGGGCACTCGATCGTTAGCCACTTTGACAGATTTTCAAAGTCGGCGACTGTCCTGCGACAAGTAGTCACAGTAATGAGTCCATTCGCGTTCGGTGCACCAGATTTGAGGACCAGCCGTACAGTAGAATCCTCCACGAAGAAGGATCTGACTACAGTCGTAGTGCGTCCGTCCTTGCCTGGCGCCGAAGACAGTAGCGTCAGGTCGTCAATGCGATTCCTGACATCGTCATCCTTGGCCAGCTCGACAGCTGTAAGCCCACGAATGTCTTTCAAGGTCATGTCGACTCGTGGGTCGCCAAAGAGTGCTCGCACCAAATCTATGCGACCATATTTACTGGCAACCATCAGAGGTGTGAAGCGCTTGTCGTTGGCGGCATTAACATCAGAATCGCAATATCGGAGTAGTCGCATGGTGAGCTGCATATCATTCATGACGTGGATCAAGGTGTTCCCTTTCGCGTCTACATGGTCGTCCAGGTGCAGAGGCTCGCCGTCACCTTGTGTCTCGGTTGCGAACTTCAAGGCCTCCTCGACCATGTAGTGGTACTTCTCATGGTCATAGGATCTGCACATCGCAAAGAGTGGTGTCTGTCCGTTCTTGTCTTTTAGCCGCCAGGGCAATTTTTTCCCAAAACGCTTTATCAGGTGAGGTTGGTGGAATAGATAATGAGCAACACATCGGCCCTTGTTGTCCTGTAGTCTGATGTATCCTCGCAGCTCTTCTTCTGACACGTTGCTCTCCAGGTAGTGTAGTAGTTCCTCTGTCACACTTCCATTTCCAGATTGAATCGCTGCACTGAGAACAGTAGCGCCATCATTGTTGGCATCTTGAAGGATGAAATCAGCACGGAAGTGTGCCGGCAGACTCAGTAAGAACCGCAAAGCATCATGCTTGCCAGCCTCGACTGCCATCATGAGCACTGAGTTGCCGTCGGCATCCTGAGTTTGCGCAATTTTGTCAACAGATAAGTCGCCTCCAACGTTGTAACTAGCATCCGAATCAACACTCTTTTGTCGGGAGTGCGACCGAGAGGAGTACGCAGAAGATGCTGAGTGGCTTCGTGGGAGAGATGCCATCGAAACGTGTTTCTTTGCTTTGCGTGGCGGGAGCTCCGGTGGGGGCGTTGGCGGTCGCTGGAAGGGAAAGACGTGCTGAAGAGAACCGTTCACAGCTGCAAACTCTGAAGAAGCACCGTCAGACCTAGACCCTTCTATAGACTCGATCACATCAAGTGAGGTATCAGCAGAACCGTCCTCTTCCGAATCCGACGAAAGCGCCGTCGGATAGCCGTCCATGGTGTCGTTTTGCACTGGGAGGTTGTCAACCTGCAGTATAGTAGCCAGAGCTTTCACGTCCCCTGTTTTGACGGCTTGCCATAGAAGACGATTCTTCTTGCTGGCTTTCCTCAAAGTATTGGAGCTACCGGACAAGTGCGCCAATACTGCTTCCATGGTAGCTAGCGCATAGCCCTGTTCGCCGCATTCGACTTCATCAATGAAGATGAAGTAACGCATGTACAGCAGGCGCGAGTGCAGGTGCCTTACGCCGCTGCGGATGATCACAATCAAAAGCATTGAGACGAGGACGTCGGCATTGATCGTCAAGGGACTAGCAGCCACAGTCGATGAAGAAGGATCTGCTGATGCAGAACTATCGTTTCCGTCGGGCGCGGTGATGACTTTTTGCGTCTCAAGCAGGATGTCCAACATCTCCTGTGGACTGCTTGCAACACCCATTTTCCTGAACAATTGAACTCCTTTGGTCAGCCGGATAGCAAGCGCTCGCTTTCCTTGTATCCCGTCATCGACTGGTATGCCAACCTGAGCAATGTCGATGTCGGACATTTTGCGAATCTTCGATTCCAGGTCGGAATCGTCCGGTCGTCGGATGCTACACACGCGAGGGAAGAGATTCTGGTCGTGTACTTGCTCAGTCACATAGCGCTCAATCATGCGCTCGACAGCCGGCCCGGTAAGTTCAGTGCTCGCGCCCAAGATCGATAACTGCTGTTTGTCCACGTTTTGAAATAAGTCGATGGCTGCGACAATTGCTGTTTCCAATGCAGTGCGGAGCGTTTCCTCTTCAGGTTCCAGCTCGAGATAGGTAGGGTGGATAGTGCTTGTGCCTGATAGCGAGGACCTGAGTGAGGAGACAGAATCACTGATGGATGGGCGCGATGTCTGCGAGCCGAACGAGGAGCTTCGAGACCTAGGCTTCGGTAGTGGCTTGTCGTTGGTCGCTATGAACTCCCGGATGATCTGCTCCAGTCCATTTTGCATCTGCCGCGATATCATGGGAAATTGAACCAGTAAATCCCCAAAGCCTTTGATCTCTTTCTTCTTCGGCGAAGGTGCCAATATCGTAGATTCTGATGCGCTGGAGGTCCCTGCGGCTTCTGCCAGCACGCTTTTGCGCTCCTTGCTCGGCTCATCGCTGATTACAGCAGGAACTATCGGTGTCGCCTGATATGTGCCCATCAGAGGTCGAGAGATGAAGTACACCAACCACTGCTGCCCATCCGCAGCATCCGGATAGTAAATGGCATCGCTCAGCAGTTGCGCCTGGTTGAGTGTCTTGAATCCCTTATTGCTGTATACAAAGCTATCTTTCACCACCACCGTACGTCCATTGATCGTGGTGTACTGTTTCGCCTTATTCTTGTTCTCTCGCGCATTTCCGCCGCCGCCGCCTCCGCTCAACGGTGGTCCTCCTCCTGGTACGCGCAACACATGACTGGCCAAGAACTCCTCGGTGCCCGCAAGATCAGCATATGTTGTATTCGTGTCGCGGTCTTTCGCTCGCAGTAGGACTTCGGTCGTAGGGACAAGCAGGATGTGATGGCCGATAGGCTGACATTGCGCAGGCAGTGCGCTTCGGAAGAAGGCCCGCACAAAAGGATTGAGTGGGTGCATGAGAGTTCGCACTCATGCTGTCGTCGCCGCAGACTGTTCCATCGACCGGAGGGGTATTTGCCAAGTGAAGCAGGATGGCGCAGCAGCGATGGCAGAGACGAAGGTGATGCAAACGCGGACTGCGGACTGCGGCGCTAGTGGAACCTAGTCTAATCGCGCGTCGCATGTGACAGATAACCAGAGCTACAGCGGCGTGGTAAGAAAGTGCTCATGTCGGGCGAAATATGGTAGTGGTTCTGTGTAGAGACGGCAGTGTAGCATTCCGATTCATTTGACGAGTTGGCATTTTTCATTAAGACCGACGTAGAGTCAAGGTCTTCATTCATCAACATGCATATAGTCTACCCTGCGGAGGCACAGTATAGCTTACCCAGCTGTCTATGACTTGGCAGCTCCAGCCTTGAATAGCAAGATGTCTCCATCCTCGACGATATAATCCTTGCCCTTCGTCATCACCTTGCCCTGTGCTTTTACTTCCGCTTCGTTGCCCAGCTCCTTTAATGTTTTGAAGTTGTACACGATAGCCTGGATGAAGGTCTTCTCAAAATCGCCGTGAATCACACCAGCAGCACGAGGCGCCTTGGTGCCATTTCTGATCGTCCATTGCCGTACCTCGTCAGTTCCAGTCGTGAAGAAAGAGCCAAGATCAAGCGCTTTGCGCATGGTGGTGATGATCTTGGGCAACGCAGATTTGGTGCCTAGCTTCTTTGCCTCCTCATCTGCCTCTGCTACTGTATCAAATCTTGATAGACGCTCCTCGAAGGAAACCGAGATTGGAATGATAGGATCACCGGTTGCGTGCTCTTTGACCCATTCTGCAATCTTCGGTAGATGCTTGTTCTTCTGGCGAATGTAGTCTTTCTCACTGAGGTTAACAAGGAACACCACAGGTTTCGCTGTCAAAAGGAACAGTGGGTTGATTGCCTCGACCTGCGCATCTCTTCGTCAGCAGCTGTTGGATAGCAAGAGCTAGTCAAAGTAACGGTGTGATTCAAGCTTCGATCAGATCGGATTTCTTAACATGATGCCTCGAAAGCGTTGGGTGAGACTTCTAAGAGCTGGGATTATAGAGACGAATCTCTGGTTCATCATAAAGGAGGGCGAAGGGGATGGGAGGGGGGAATTTGTGAACGAACCTCTTTTGGCGTCCAATCGCCTTTGCGGACATCTTTGCCCGCCTTCAGGTGCTCGAGCACTTTCTCGACACATGCTTGCTCTTCCTTGAGCTTCTTCATTTCAAGTGACTGCCCACCACGGCGAGTCTGCTTTTGGTAGTTTTCGTATGCCTTCTCAACGAACTCGATGTCCTTGATTCGAAGCTCTTCGGCAATGATCTCGAGATCTCTGATCGGATCGACGTCGCCCTCCACATGGATAATCTCGGCATCGTCGAAGCAGCGCACGACCTGGAAACATGCGTCGACAGCTCGAATATGTGACAAGAAGGCATTTCCGAGACCTGCACCAGTCGACGCACCACGTGTGAGACCGGCGATATCGTACACGGTCAGATCGGCAGGCACGCGCGACTTGGGTTTGTAGTGGTCGACAAGCCAGTCGTAGCGCTCGTCAGGCACTAGGACGCGCGCTTCCTCGGGGTCAATGGTAGCATATGGGAAGTTGGCTGGGTTACCCAATGGGCACTTTGTGATTGCCTGGAAGAACGTCGACTTTCCTACGTTTGCCAGACCAACCTGAGTCACTAGTCAGAATGATGTTCCCAGCGCACGCGCAGAGCACGCACAAATTCGCCGTACATACGATCCCACTCTTCAAGCTGTTGCCAGGTCGCCCAAGTAGGACCTTCTCCTGCTTAACTTCCTTCTTGGGAGGCATTTTCTTCTTTTTGCTCGCGTATGTCCGGACTTGTGTTTGTGTGTAGAGTGCGAGGACTCTCGGCGCAGATCGTGCTGAGCTGTTGAAAGCAGAACCGGCTGCGAGTGATGAAGAAAAGAAGAGGATTCGTGAAAGCGAAGGGAGCGACACTTTGACAATGTGCGCGACGACTGTGTCCTGTCGTCACAGTGGTGATGAGTTTGTGGTGTGGAGGTTGGAAGAAGTGTCTTTGTGAGAAATTCGCAAGAGCTTTCGAGTAAGGAGCGCGGGGGTTGCGGAAATTTTTGTGGCCTGAGGCTTCAGCATTTCGTCAAGGAACACATCCATGTCTACTGTCTGCTCACTTTCCGTGTCTAGTGTATATCTACTTCCGCTGTGCGCCTCGATGTGTGAATGCAAATCTCGGTACGTGTCTCGAGAGCCGATCGCACGCTGGTGATTCCTCCCTGGTCCACACTGCGTCGTAGCAAGCAGAAATGCGCAGTATTCGAACATCTAATGCTGAGCTACCACGCCTGCCTCACCCGCTTGAGCCGAGATGCGCTTCTTGTAGTCCTTGACAGTACCGTCTGTGCAGATGTTAGTCGATATGGTATATGTATGTGTGGTTATGAGGCTTACCAAAATGCTCGACCGTTCCGTTGTCACACACCCAGAGACTGGTGCAGACGTTCTGAAGCATCGTCACATCTGGCAATTGATTAGCAGACTGATCCAAAAGTATGGAAATTTCAATGCAGAACTTGCCGTGGCTGACCATCAGCACACCTCCTTGGAAATCACGTAATGCCGTGCTGAGAGCGTCCATTGCTTCGATATCAAGATGATTCGAAGGCTCATCGAGTACCAGAATGTGTGGGTTTTGCAGACCAATACACGCGAATGCCACTCTTGACTTCTGTCCTCCTGACAAGAGTCCCATCTTCTGCAATCCGGTCATGCCCGTAATGCCAAACGCTCCGAGATGGCGACGATACTCTTCATCTGACTTGCCAGGATACTTTGCGGCCATGAAGCCAACGGCACTAGCGTTGAGATCAAGGGCATCAACATGGTGCTGAGCGAAGAATCCAATGCGTAAGCGTGGATTCTGTGAGATCAATCCGGAAGTGGGTGAGAGTGCGCCAATGAGTAGTTTCAGCGCTGTTGTCTTGCCTGCACCATTTGGTCCAACAATTCCAATACGTGAATCCAGCTGCACGTCCAGGTCGACGTTCCTCAGCAATATTTTGTCTGGTGTATAGCCGAAAGTGACATTAGTCATTTGGATGATTGGCGGCGACAGCTTCTCCACCTCAGGGAACTTGAAGTGTACAGTGTAGACACTCTCTGGCGCTTCAAGCACGGGCATACGCTCCAACTTCTTGATACGAGATTGGGCTTCAGAAGATTTGGCAGCGTTGTAACGGAACTTGTCGATAAAAGCTTGCAGATGAGCACGTTCGGCCATCTGCTTCTCGTACTCTCGCTGTGCGGTCTTCCGCCTCTCCTCCTTGGTTGCATAGAAGGAGTCGAAGTTCGCGCCTTTGTAGTAGTCTAGGCGCTCTGAATGTTGGTGAATGATATCGGTAGCAACTTCGTTTAGGAAAGCCCTGTCGTGGGACACCACCAACACTGTGCTTGGATATCCTTGCAGATAATTTGACAAGAACGTGATAGAAGGCACGTCTAACATGTTCGAAGGCTCGTCGAGCAGCAGAAGATCGGGCTCGCAGAAGAGGGCTCGTGCCAGCGCCAGACGCATACGCCAACCACCAGAGAAAGTCTTGGTGGCGAATTGTTGCCTCTCGTGCGAGAATCCCAGACCAGCGAGAATGCTAGCTGCGCGAGATTCAGCTTTATCGGACTCCATTTCTGCGAGCTTGCCTTGGACATCACTGAGCGTTATGTCTAGACCCTCGCGTTGCTTGTCTATGCGCGCAGCATCGGTTGACGTATCCGCCATGGATGATCGCTCTGCCTCAAGTTCGGCAAGTTCTTTCGAAATCTTCTCCTGCTCCTTGAGAAGGTGTTTTCGCCACACATCAGCATCCAGCACGGCCTGCAGAGCGGGTGTGTCATCTCCAGTGATTTCTTGCTCGACGTGAAGAATAGAAATATGGGTTGGAATTCCAACCTCACGTTTACTGAGCGCTCTAAGCAATGTCGATTTACCAATACCATTCTGGCCCACCAGACCGTATCTACGGCCATAGGCAAGAGTCAGGTTTGTGTCCGACAAGATACGCTTACCACCGATGGAGATGTCAATGCCGTCGACCTTGATATCTTTGCTCTTGGATTGCGCATCTGAGCCCAGCTGCAGAGGATTAACAGCCATGAAGAATTCTTCATATGACTGCTGCTCGTCTGGCTGGTCCAGCAGGCGGGAGGCCTCATACTCGACAGTCTTGAAGACTTTACGGTCTTGCTTCGCGCGCAATTTGCGCTCGGCTTTTTCGAGCTTCTTCTTGTCGACACGAGACTCCACCTTGCGAGTGTTTGCTGACTCCAGGTCGACAGTGCCACCTGTGAGACCGAGCGTAGATGATACGCCTCGTTGTGACGCTACTTGAATGGTTTGATCAAGCCTCTTGGCGGATGGCGCCTGCTGTCGCCTCTCACCGTCAACGCCATTTTGACTATTGAGTCGGGACACAAACTTCTGGACCAAGTTCTGGACGGAGGCCTCGTTTTCATCGGAAAGGTCTCCAGATGCAGATATCAGAAGCTGCGTTATCACTGCTGCGGCCTCTGCTAACGGGTCGACCTCTGCACTGAACTGTCGAGCCGCGTGGTTCAGATAGCCAGCTGCATAATCGACCACCACCGAATCGATGTCCGGGAGCTGCTCCCGTATCTCAGACTGCATGGCAGTGGCGTCTTAGCACCTGTCGCCTATCGGACCTGACGTGTCGCTGGGCGTGAGCGCAAATAATAATTTCCGAGCTTGACCGGATGGCGCAGGAGGCAAGGTCAAATTTTCATGCGAGTCTTTCAGGTGCCGTGCGCGTTTGCTGAACCAGCCGGTGAATTGCGATCTGTTGCTTCAGATCTCGATGCGGGGGTAGGGCTTGAGGCAGAGTTTGAGATGTTGGCAGTGGTGGTCAAAAGGTTGCTTTGAGGGTCCCGTTGCCGTTGCCTGCAGGAAACGCTTTCTTCCTGAAGTACTGGTACGCTTTACCGCAGCTCACCCACCAAACTCACATCGATCGACTTTGCAGCCTTCATCACACATCAAGTGGGTTGGCAGAGTCGTCCGTCAACTCGCAAGACGTTGCTCGAGAAGTGATACTTTCTCAGTTCTTCACTGTAAGAACCTTGTTCTCACCTTGGGGAGCGCAAAGTTCGACGAGGCGCCATGATCTTGGGCTGTAGCCTGTGCGAGAGCATCCCTGTCGCTGTTGCTGCTCCCGGCTTCAGCAGGCAATTCCACATTGCGCTATACGAAGAACATGATAACGGGCATTAGCCGGCATACTACAAAGTACTTTGTGCACTGCAAGCGTCTCGCATTGATTGTCTACAAGTAGGAGGATGGTTCAACGCGAATGCCGAGCGGTGGGCGAAATCTGGCTATTCGCCCCGCGAGACGGATCTACTGCAAGGCACTCTGTCTAATAGTAGTAAGAGCAGGGATCCGAGCTATACACATCAGCATTGTGTTTCGTACGAGCCACGAGAGTTGCACAGTTGCTGCTCCTTGCTGTTGTTAGTACTCCTTGCAGCTGGACCGTTGTCAACAGTTACACGCTGGAGTTTGACCAGGAACGCCTACTGTTCACACGATGCTTCATCATGGCACCCCGTGCTATTGCTATGGGGTCACGCTGCGGCTCGTGCGACGTCGGCCGGCTGGCACCAAAGTACCCCATCGAATGGCGTTTTCTGTGCAGGATCGTGTTGATCCCAACGAGCTCCATCCGGTGCTTGGCGGGCAGCCGTTCCCAGCGGGCTTCTGGGCAGTGGAGGACGAGATTATCGGTCCGTCAAGCGCTGTCCGTCTCGTGCTGCAGAACAATGCGGTGACGGGTGCAAGACAGACGCCTCCTGCGGTGCTGTCGTCCAAAGACCCGGTTGACGGCAGTGCCTACCGCGACGGCAGCCGCATCAGGCAGTCGCACTGGATCTGCATGTGGCCGCGGCTGGTCGTGTACCAAAGAATGGTCGATACGCCGTTTCGTGCCAGGATTCCCGCGTAAGAACGAGTTCCTTCGACGAGTGGATCGACCGCTTGTAGAGTTTGAGCCAGCAAAAGCAGGATCGCGGAAGATTTCGTGCGTAGACAACCTGCGTGCAGGACTCCAGGGAGTGAGCATGTTGCGAGCGAGGCAGTCGGTGCTTGCGAGCCACTAATGATTATGGCGAGCTTGAGTCGCTGGCCGCCACGGGGCGAAAGAAGTCGCACGGCACGGATAGCATAGGCGAACTCAGGAAGGACGAGTAGTGATGTCGTTGCAGCTCGAGATTTGGGCCTAGCATTGGCCGACTTCCATCTTTCAGCTTTGGTGCCAGGGTTGTGCGCTGCTAGCACCCCCTCACCATCACATCCACTCTTCCTCGTTCCTGCGTGGTCCCAGTCGCTCATTGTCGTTGTGAAACCAGATGCCATGCGGGCGCGCCGCGCTTAAGTGCCAGCAGCAGCAGCAGGGTGGACCTTAAGCATCCCGAGTAAACATGCGAGACATGGTTACATGCTCCACGACGCCCTCCTTCGCTGCCTCCTCGTCCTCTCCCTCCCCAGGCTGGCCGTGCGGTCTTGAGGCATGCCAACATTTGCCTCGACGCTCGGAGCCACGTCGACCATCACCGCCCTCGCGAGCATCGGCTTCGTCCTAACCGCCTCTGAGTCCCGTCCGCGCGCCCACACCGATGCCCACGACTGCCTCGCCAATGCTACCGCCAGCGCAAGCACGCACATTCCAGGCACGGCGCGGCCTGCTGCCGATATGAGCGCGACCGCCACCGCCGTGTCGACCTTCAACGCCCACCCGCATCTGTTTGCTGAGCTTCCGGCGCGACGCAGCCATGGGCGGAGGTCGCGCTCCAGCTCCACCAACACCGCCTCCACGACACTAGCAGCTAAGCGGCACAGCTACACCGGCCTCAGCGTGGGCATGGATCGATCCTCGCGCCGGCCGCAGACGCAGGAAGAGCACGGCAACCCCGCGGACACCAATGTCTCTGCGACAGGATCCGCCGCCAACAGCAAGTGGTTCCGCCGACTGTCCAGTTCATTATCCTCGTCCCGAGACTCCAGTCGCACTCCGACATCACGCCCACCTTCTGCCGCCATCTCGCACTCCAATGGTTCGATAACCCCTTCCGTCACCGGCTCATCCACTCCCATGGTTGCAGACAGCACACCACCAACGAACGAACGTACACTTGCAGCCAACAAGCTCGTGAAGCGTACAACATCGCTCAGCAGCACTCATGGATCGCCCAATTCGCGAATCCCCATATTTCGAAGGCCAGCCACAAGTCATCAGCGCTCCGCGACGCTGCACGAGCGACTATCAGGTTCGGGCTGGGACAGCCCCATATCCCGTGGTACCAGTTCCCCCTCCGGTAATGCTTCTCATTGGCGATCATACTTCTCGCCCGGAGCGACACGTGAGCAATCGACATTGACCAGACGACGAAATTCCACAGGGATCCCGAATCCTGTACGTCGTATGTTTCCTGATCGAAAGTACACACCGACCCTGGTCTCCGCAAAGGAACCAGTTCGCGTGTCTACTGTCGAGGCCCCCTTTGCTGCTGATGAACCTGAGACCTTCCACGCAACCACCGAAGCCAAAGTGGCGCAGAGTACAGCTTCTTCGCCATTTCCCAGTTACGTTCCTTTTTTCGAAGAAAGCGCGTCTCCCCGACGATCCTTCTCCATTGGCGACCTCCTCTCGACAGGGCCACAACCATTGTGGCGACGACCATCAACGAGCAATGGCAGACCGTGGTCTGCAAGATCGAACCGCAGACTCAGGCCAGCTTCAATGGGTGGTCTTGTGAGCAGAAACATAGAGCCAGAGTTGGAACGCCCTGCCAAACGCCGCGATTTAACCGACCCAACATCTTCGCAGCGCAGCATATACTCATCGTTCTCTAGCGAGCATCCTTCTTCCTCGGATCCCGCCTACGAGGTCGACCTCCAACTTGGTGGCGAGCTGCCGCAACCACCATATCCAGAAGATGAAACAGCGCCTGCGCCAGACTCCGGCGCACGCACACCGGATCACCATCGCTCGCCCCCCGAGAGCGCGTTCGCGCTTTCGGCCAGGCAGCCAAGGATCTCTGCGACCTACTCAGAAATTGCTTCAACTGTCGGCTCGGAAAGTGAACGGCGCTCGTTAGGTGATAACAGCACTGACTATCAAAGCGACGTATACTACGATTCGATACCAACGAGGACAACGCGAAGCAGTTCGGGACGACGTGGACCTCCTATTGAAACCATATTCGATGAATCACCCCCCACATTCTCCTCTGGTCGAAGCACCAAACTACGGGATTTTTTGAGCGATGGCCATGAGCACAACAACGCCCGCTATAGCACTATCGAGGAGGAAGGGAGCGTAGTCAGCACGCCAGTAAGGTCTCTGCGGAATAAGAGCATCACTTCCACGCCTTCAGCACGCCCTGGGGCGACTCACATCTTCTCCTCGTCGCCACCTACCATGCACCTAATGCCCGATACAGACGATGTTGATTGGGATGCCGACAATGACGGTGGACCCCAGCCAGGCCTTGGCATTCAACGACATGACTCCATGCCTTCCTTTGGTGGACAAACAACAACACAAACGTTACCATTCCGTTTTGGTCCTGCTTTGCGATTTACCAGTTCGAGATCCGCGAATTCCACGCCATATCGCAACGGATACTCGCCCATGGACAAACCAAATTTGTTTGATTGGTCAGAGCCACAACCGAGTCCGAGTCACCCTCAACAGTCTCCCCCTCGGCCTCGTACTGTACATGGAAAGAAGGACCAAGACAGCAGAGGAAGCAGACCGGCTGGTCGCCGACCTGTCAGCGGGATGCACGCACGAAGTCACAGTGTGCCTGTTGTGCCTGATTTTGACAACAAACGTAGTAACGTTGTAGCCAACAAATTCGGCACATGGGGTGTCGGCAGCAAAGGTGTGACAGAGGACTGGAACGACGACTTCGACTTCGACGAACTCCCAGTACCCGCACAAGATATCAACGAGAGCGACTCGAGGCGTATTGACAGCGGGCATGTCATGTTCGTACCCCAATCCATTCGTGAACAGCAAGAGAATGTTGTAGCGAACATAAGCTTGCTACGAGAGTGGGGATTATTGATTGAAGAGCTGAAGGAACTGCGCATCCGAGCTGTCGCCTTGAACATGCTGACTGGCACGTATGCACAGTCGTGGCGAGAGGTGGACGCCATGATCGAGCTTGCAGACCAAGAAAGCGAGGAACACACTCTTGAGCCCCGCCGAACGCCTCCCTCGTCTCCCGGGTTCGATGTAAGTGCCTTTGAGGAAGTCACACCGATCAAATCGAACGTGAAGGCGATACAACCCCAGCTCTCTGCAGATGTTTCGCCAACACGCGGTCAAAAGCAAGGCACAACAATTGTGACACGGCCCCGAAAAGATTCCGAACTCGTCGCTCAAAAGGTTATCGCAGCTCTGCAGTCCAGGAGGAGCGCAGAGGACTCGCCTGCGCTACCTTCGATATACCCAACAAACAAGAAAGTGCCCTTTGATACAGCGACACTTCGGCACATCGTGCCGTATGTTAGTAGCTTGAAGCGCAAAGTGAAAGATGCCTTGCGAGAAACTGAAGGCCTCTACACCAGTCCGAACCGGCGACGGTCACCCATGGACCACGAAGGAGCGGAAACTGCGAGCGATGAAGAACCTGCCTTCCGCAGCATCTTCAACTCGCCCCAAGATGACGACGTAACGAATCGACGATTGTCACGACGCAAACAAGCGACCACTGACCATGATGGCTCTGGATCACCAATGATGAGCCATGGCGCTGGCCTCGATGAAATGATGCAAGACATGAGCCTTCCATCGTGAGCCGTGGTGCCTAATATACTGTTTCACTGAGACGATGACCGATTCAAGAAATTGTGCGGATTCCCTCACCCGCTGAATTTGCAGCGCATTTGCAGCGCATTTGCCAAAACTTTTTTATGATTCACAGCACATGATGGCGTTCAGCATGGCGTTTCTAGAAGACTACCAAAAGCAAAAGCGGAGATCTGACCGCACCTACTGTAGCGCGCGAGGACGCGCTGCAAGCACAGCACATGTAGAACAAGGAACCGGTTTGATGCAAGCCAGCGAGCATACTCTGTGATTGATTACAGCTGCTTTGGCGGAGGCTGTCGTGAGATAGAGCTCTTGAAAAGCTCGTTCTCTCCAATGTACAAGGCATAGCGTGGGAGGATGTATGAGCTCTAGCACGTGTAATGGTATACAATTCACAGCCCACGGTGGCCATAAGAACACAATTGTGCACTTCTCCAGACCGGTTGCCGTAGACGTCTCAGTGTGAAGATGTGCTGGTCGTTGAGAGCGAGATCGGTGACCGACTAGCAATGCCCCGATCCTAGACAGGATCCTAGGATAGGGAATTGCAAGCAGGTGTAGGCTGCGGATGCCGCGGTGCATTTTGCTCGAGAAGCGAGCAGGCCAGCAACTTTCTGCTGGGCAGTGGCAGTGACTGCTCGAAGCAGGCAGAGAACAGTTCGAGAAACGTCGCGTGCAGCACTAGAAGCCGCAGTACTGTGGTAGCAGCATTGATCCAGATCACACGTGGGCGGCAGCGGCGGTGTGAGTGTGTTGTGCATTTGCCGAGTCGTCGCAGACCCTGAAAGTTGCAAGGCGGGAGCTGTGGGTCGTTTTGGTGCCCGTGCTTCCTGCCCTTCGCTGAACGGCGCGGGGCAGGAGCTTAACAACAACTTTTTTGCTTCACTGCTCAACCCTCCTCACCTCTTCATCTTTCTCTCACTTTACTTTTTACCCTCTTATCCCACTCCACATCCTCCAAACACCGTCAAAATGGGTGAGCCAGCACAGAAGTTCAAGGTACGCACACGCAATGGCTCTGGAACACGGCATTCCCGCCGGAACAATGGCTGACGAGCGGTGGTGCAGGTTGCAGACATCAACCTCGCGGCCTTTGGCCGACGAGAGATTGAGCTGGCCGAGCAGGAGATGCCAGGTCTCATGCAGACCCGTGAGAAGTATGCCGCCGAGCAGCCTCTCAAGGGAGCCCGCATTGCCGGTTGCTTGCACATGAGTGAGTTCCTCCGCTTCGTATTGTCCGCCGCCACAAATCGTGCCATTGCAGCGCTGACGTATCGTCCACAGCCATCCAGACTGCCGTGCTCATCGAGACGCTCAAGGCCCTCGGTGCTGAGCTGACCTGGACCTCCTGCAACATCTTCTCCACTCAAGATCACGCTGCCGCGGCCATCGCTGCCAGCGGCACTCCCGTCTTCGCATGGAAGGGTGAGACTGAGGAGGAGTACCAGTGGTGCTTGGAGCAACAATTGAAGTCTTTCCCATCGGGTCAGCCCCTGAACTTGATTCTCGACGACGGTGGTGATCTCACTGCTCTCGTGCACACCAAGTACCCAGAGATGCTCACTGGCTGCTACGGTATCTCCGAGGAGACCACCACTGGTGTCCACCACCTCTACAAGATGCTCAAGAACAAGGGCAAGCCAAATGGACTTCTCGCACCATCCATCAACGTCAACGACTCCGTCACCAAGAGCAAGTTTGACAACCTCTACGGCTGCAGAGAGTCCCTCGTCGATGGTATCAAGCGTGCCACCGATGTCATGATTGCTGGCAAGATCGCTGTCGTTGCCGGTTTCGGCGATGTCGGCAAGGGATGTGCTCAGGCCCTCCACTCCATGGGTGCCCGTGTGCTCGTTACCGAGATCGATCCTATCAACGCTCTCCAGGCTGCCATGGCTGGATACCAAGTCGTCACCATGGAGGAGGCCGCTCCTATTTCCCAAATCTTCGTGACAACCACTGGTTGCCGAGACATCATTGTTGGCAAGCACTTCGAGGCCATGCGTGAGGATGCCATCGTCTGCAACATTGGCCACTTCGACATTGAGATCGACGTTGCCTGGTTGAAGAAGACCGCCAAGGAGGTTGTCAGCATCAAGCCTCAGGTCGACCGCTTCCTCATGCCAAACGGCCGCCACATCATCCTCCTCGCTGAGGGTCGTCTCGTCAACTTGGGCTGCGCCACTGGCCACAGCTCTTTCGTCATGTCCTGCTCTTTCACCAACCAGGTCCTTGCACAGATCATGTTGTACAAGGCTGGCGACCGCCAGTTCGCCACCAAGTACGTCGAGTTCGCCCGTGCCATCGAAGGCGAGGCCGATGGCCCAATCAAGGTCCAAGAGGAGGGTCAAGTCAAGTCCAGTGTCCCACGCATGCCAATCGGCGTCTACGTCCTGCCAAAGATTCTCGACGAGCAGGTCGCCCTCCTCCACCTCGAACACGTCAACGTCAAGCTCACCAAGATGACCGAGGCCCAAGCAGAGTACATGTCCCTGCCAATCGAGGGTCCATTCAAGACCGAGATGTACCGTTACTAGACGGCACACCTCATCAAAGAGATGTTTATGATGTTTATGAGCGATGCTTCAACACGTGAATTTTTTGGGACTTGCAAGATACCACTTTTTACGCTGGGAACAGAAAGGGGTTTTGTCTTTTCAACAGACAGAGCATTCAATTACCGGGAGGGGCGGGCCAAAAGATAAAAGCATTGCAAGGCGCTTGGGCGTTCAACATGAAAAAAGAGGGGATACCACAAAATCTAGCCGGCATGAGGAGTTTCTCAAACCACCTGGTCTCTCACTTCAACTCGAGAGCTGGGCGTTGGCTGGCCCTTTTTTATAGAGTCTTCTTTAGTATAGAGAGAGACTGTGCCCGCCACAAGCTGTAACAATATATGACATGTCAAGTTTGACATAGAAAGCAGTCTCACTTTTCCGTCACCTCGTTGAATCAGTACAAGTGAAAGGCCTCAAGGACAGATGTAATCTTCGGGCAGAAATGTGTTGCTGACAATATGTGTACGTTGTCCACATGTGAGCATGTGGAGATTATTTTCAAGAGGCTCAGCGTGAATTCATAACTTCTCATCATATACATACTATCCACTACTGGGGTTGTTTTGTCGTCCGCTGTTTCAAAAACATCTCGACAACTGTTTCTCTCCTTGCTGTTTCGCTGTCCGTTTCTTAACATTTTTGCCCCTCTCTCCCCTTCTCCTGCCCCGCCCGGCTGCCCTATTATCCTCAACCATGCGCCAACGCTAAATCATACAAATCGAATCGAATCGAATACTTCTTTCCCTTCTCTCCGCGTGCGAATAATAGTGATGGGACAGAAAGACCAAGCAGCATCTCTATACACGATTCGAAATATCAATCTGCAAAGAGAACAAAAAGACTCAGCACAGATTCGCAGGTACAACAAAAACACACAATCTTCTCCTCATTCTCTCAAACAGGAACAGGATTACCACTCACATCCGCAGGACTCGCTCGTTTACTCGACCACCCGGCATCTGAAACCCATCCGCTCGTTCCCACACCGAACGCGAACGCGCGATCTCTGGATCTGGCACCCCATGCCCAGCCCTGCCCTCTCGAGATTGGAAGATGGTACCATCTGAATGCGAGCCAAGAGGTGACGATTCCGATCAAAGAGCCGAAAATGAGATCGAAGCCGAAATGGTAGTATTCGGCGAAGCGCGTGGAGCAGATGTAGACTGCAACGGCGATGGGGGTGAGGGCTGGGATGATAAGGTAGTTTGGTGGAGCGGCTGCTGCGTTACGGACGCTGAGCGGGTTGGAGGATGTGGATGTTACGTAATTGTTGCGGTTGGCGTTGCTGTAGCTCGTGTTCGCGGTGAAGTTGTTGTTGTCGAGGGAGCGATTGTGTTGATGGAGAGCGTGGGGAGCTGCGTATTCGCCTGGGCTGTCTTCGGCATCTTTTCGTTCGGTTTCCATAGAGGAGCCGCGTGCTCGGTTGGCGTGGAGTGGAAGGAGTTCGTGTTCGTTCGTAGGAGATTGTCTCTGCTCTGTTGTCGAGAAGACTACTGGTAGATGTGGTAGTCCGATGCCAAACTTGCTGCAGATGAAGAGCGTAAGATAAAGGAGTCCGCCCCAGGACCAAGACGCATGTCCGCTGGGAAAGGATCGGAATGCGTCTTGAAGAGTCTCCTCGTCTGTCTCCTGGCAGATAGACGAGTCGACCATGGTCCAGCGCATACTGATGTCTTGTCCGTATCCACCTCGATAGGCAGAACTGACTTCTTCCACGTTGGGGTTACACCTTGCCAGCATATTCGGCCTCGGCTTTCCAAACATGTTCTTCATTCCCTGCGTAACAAAGAATGCCACCGCGAGAGACAAGCATAGTCCCGCAAGGCCCTTCTCCAACTCCCATAGCTTCAACCTCAGTACCTGCGACCTCGTCGAGAATCGTCGCACTTCACGCCCAGGCACAAATACCAGGGCCACCACAGCAATGATGAGGGCTGGTGCGAGCCCTGCGATGACACCGACCAGCCACGCCGGGATGCTTTCCTCCACGTATGGGTATGATATCTCGGTGTTCAATAGCGAGAAAGCTCGATGGGTCGGGTGGACGAACGACAGGAAGCCGCCCGCTGCCGCGAAGACGACAATAATGACCCAGTCGAAAACATATGCCGCGATAAGTTTCTTCGAAGGATGTCCCATTTCGCGAGACGCGCCCCGAAGCGTATCCCTGTTCATCATGATATTGCGTCTCACGCGCGCGCACACGCCTTGTCGCGTTGGCCGGTATAGGCTGGTCCTGCCAGGTCTAGCTCTTGCCTTGTCCGCTTATGATAGCACCTGGTCCCCTTCCGCAGGGCTGGGATGTTTTGCGATATGGGTCAAATGACGTTGTATTCGTTTATCATGCGACCGCAAGCGAGAAATGGATAAGAAGAAGGATCAAGAGACGGCAAGGGGAAAAAGCAAGGCGGAGAGTGGGCATGCGACAGCGCGTGGAATGTCAGTTGATGGGCTTGATTAGTTCACTGCTAATGGCAGCGGCCAAGACCAGAGCTTACTCTTGGGGTGGCTCAGCATTAAACACGAACTGGTTTCATCTGCGATCTGCTCACGGCGATTCGCGCCTTCCGCGGTGGCGTTTTGCGATTGTACCTGGTTGGGTGGTTGTCCGGACTGAACGAGCTTCGCCGCGTGGACTGTGGATGTCGCTGGGAATTCGATGCTTATACCGATCGTGTGCTCTGTTGCCCAAACGATTGTGAGAGATCCTGCGAGCTTTCAACGACTACGCCTCGTACGCCGCCGCTCTTCTAATTCGGGCGCTTGCTTTGTTTTAGTTCCGTTGGGGAGCCAATGGCGGAACAACGAATGGGAGTACCAAGAGACGTTTGAGGCTTGGAGTCTGGGCGATGACGAAGTCTCAACCGGCCGGGAGAACTTTTCGGCGACGAAGACGGGGTGTTTCAAGGCGGTTCGTGTTAGGTCTAGAATCTATACAAATACCTCCCACAAACCACTCGTACAATCAACTCGCGCTGAATTGAGCACATTCAATTCCGTGCTCGACACTGGACGCGATACCATAATCCTCTTCCCACTCGGACGGTGTGGAAAGACAGACATCTTCCTGATGACGTGTCGGCGCATAGCAAAACACCGAGCGTGTGACATCCATACTGTTCCTAGCGCTGATGTATTTGCTCATGCGCTTGGTATCGGGTAATGAGCATACTCCGCTTATGCTGCGTGCTGTAGGAGTGAAATGACAGCGGACAACGTAGATCCGAGAATCGCGTGTGCCGCGGAAAGTTTCACCAGGCAGTGACTTGCGGCGTCAATATGAATCGCTCGTCACGCTCCATGAGGAGTGGCCACACGACTAAGACTTATGGCTGGTCTCCGCATACTGATGGCGATGTATGATCTTGTAGAAACTCTGACCTCGAAGTGCTTGTGTAACCTCGGCGCCAGTCAAGAATCGATCGCAGCCATGGCGGATGCTTGAATTTTATGGTCGATGCTATAAGCAGGACCTGATCACCTTGATGCGCGCATCTCTTGCTGACCGTCAGTACCGGGAATATGACCTGGTTCACGGAAGACGGCGTTCATGGCGCTCTCGAGAATCTCCATACCCTCGTCAATCTCGGCATCAGAGATGATCAGAGGAGGGACGAAGCGTAAGGTATTTGTACCACATGTAATCACAAGCAGGCCTCTTTCCCGAGCGGCTGTGATCACAGGTGTTGGGTCAGCACTCAGTTGCAGACCCAGGATCAGACCCCGGCCTCTGACCTCCTGCACGACATCTGGGAAAGCTTCGTGGATGCGCACGAAGTGCTGTCGGAATCGCGCCTCCTTCTTCAGAACATCTATTTGTAGTTCCGGGTCTGAGAGTCGTGTGACAATGTTGTGTGCTAGGCGACATCCGAGCGGGTTTCCACCGTATGTTGTGCCATGGTCTCCTGTCACAATTTTGCTCGAAACGTCTTCTGTGACCAGAGTGGCGCCAATGGGGAATCCGTTACCAAGCGCCTTCGCGGTGGTGACAATATCGGGATGCGCCTCCTTCGGTAGTGCAGCGTGGGCCCAAAGCTTACCTGTTCGTGACAGGCCACATTGGATCTCATCATGGATCAGAACTGCGCCGACCTCTGTGCACCGTTTGCGCAGTGCCAGAAGGAACTCTTGTGTAGCAACATTGACACCTCCCTCGCCTTGGATAGGTTCAATAATCACGCCACAAGTCCTCTCCGTCACAAGGTCGTTGATGCCCGCGATGTCGTTGTATGTGCCGTACTTAAAGCCGGGGATCATTGGGGAGAAGGGCTTCTGGTATTTGGGGTTGGGGGTGGCAGACAATGACCCCATCGTTCGCCCATGGAACGAGCCCTGGAAGCTCACCAACTCATGCTTGCTGCCATCTGGCTGAACACTCTTTCCGTACTTCCTCGCAAACTTGATCGCGGCTTCATTTGCTTCACTTCCCGAGTTGCACACAAAGACTCGCGCAGCGTCGAAACCTCCACCCTCTCGCGTCTTCTCAACCAGCAATTGACTGAGTGCTCCAGTCCATGGGTTGTAGTACAGGTTGGAGCTGTGCACCAATGTCTTGGACTGCTCATACAAAATCTTGCTCACCTGCGGGTCGCAGTGCCCCAGGGCATTGACAGCAATACCCGCAGTGAAGTCCAAGTATCGTCTGTTCTCAATGTCCCATATATAGCATCCTTCGCCCTTGTGAAAGACTGGAGGGGGTCGGACATAGGTGGGGACCATAAATGGCGCATGAGATTCGACAAGGCGGGCAGTCTGAGAATCGGCGGCTGGATCTGGTGTGCGGAGCGATGCCTCTCTCTGCTACGATGTCAGCTATGCTCTTTCTCTGGAGAAGTATGCTGCAAACCTCAATGGCCTGCCTCTGCCCCGCTGGCAGAGTGGAAGGTGCTGTGGCAGCAGACGCATAGCATCTTCGCGCAACTCCGGTGGACGTTCGAGCACGTAACACTGCACCGACGTGCTTGCTGCAGACCCGTGCTGCCATCACGACGACTTCGGACGGGCAATGCCAGCAGGCTGGGACAAGATCGGAAGTGTGAATGCAATGAGTGCAGAGTGATGACAGCGAATTTCTAAACGTTTGGCTTTCATCACAGGGCGTAGCGACTTCGGAGATGTCTACATCCTGGGTTCATGATCGACGTATGGGCTCACTGCATCACTCTGGCTTCTCTTTGGCAATCACACACATGCTCTCTATGCGTCTGCGAAACGCGATCGCAAGGCCATGTTTGATGATGTCCACCATGCAAACTGATTTCTCATCTTCTCGGCCGCGTACCGTGAGGATGGTCGGTGCGAAACTCAGACTACCCGGCTCGACCACACAGCGAGCTGCCGAACGTGTCTGAAGACCCTACCAACATCCGATAACTTTGTAACAACAGCTTCATGTTCTTCACACGGAATCGCTTCCATCCGCACCCGATCATTGATAACAGACTCCTTCCTCGCAGGTGATGATGCCCTCACTGCAGAGAAATGCAGTCTTCACGGAGATCACCAATATGCAGAAGCACCAGATTTCACACCGCGACATGGAGAATACGACACCGAGTGTTGATCAATTCTCTAGATCGCACCAATGTATGCTTCGTATGCTCTTGATCGCATGCAGCAAGAGCTGTGAAGAACTCCACACTGTCTCTCATGATCCACTCGCTGTATGCGTTGGCGGGGATTAAACCAAAAATAAGAGGAGAACCTAGGTTCAAGCAACCTTGTATTTGCTTGTCACAACTGTCAGGCCCGAACTAGGATGGGAAAGTGTTTTTTCACCAGCGTCTTCCCTGTGGTCGGAGTGTCCGGACTGCAGTCCCTCTCCAGAAGGGGCACTGAGGTAGGATCCTTCTATATGAACAAGGCTATCGCATCTCTTTCGAGCCTCACAATCATCGCCAATATGGCAGACCACAAGAAACAAGAATTATTTCAGTATGAGCGGAAACAGTCTGATCGCTCTGTTCCTGATTCGAATGATGATATCCTCAATCTGTTCACCGAAGAGGAGAAGAAGAAGCTCATGTGGCGCATCGATGTGCGACTATGCCTGACGCTGGGCTTGATGTATTGTGTCTCGCTGATGGATCGGTATCTCCTCATTCCACCAAACATGGAGGAAGTCCGGCTAACAAGTGACAACACAGCACCAACTTGGGCATTGCTGTGGTAGGAGGCATGGGCGTTGATCTCAAGCTCATCAAATTTCGCTACTCCACGATTGTACTGGTGTTCTTCATCACCTACGTTTTGCTGCAGCCACCAGCAACAGTCGTCCTTCGCAAAGTTGGACCAAAGCTGTTCCTTCCACTCATTACCCTACTTTGGGGCATTACCATGATCACGTTCGGCTTTGTGATACACTGGTGGCAAATGGTTCCTCTGCGTATCGTGCTCGGAGCTTTTGAGGCTGGCTTCTTTCCTGGATGCGCGTACTTGTTGTCCTGCTGGTATCCACGTTACGAAGTTCACAAGCGGAATGCCGTGTTCTTTCTCATCGGCAACTTATCCGCTGCCTTTTCTGGTATCCTAGCTTACGGCCTTCTCCAGATGGACGGTCTTGGCGATCTCGGAGACGATTACGGTCAGCACTATGGACCAACCAAGAAGAATCCTCACCTTCTATACGGGATAAAGCCCGGGATCGCAGGTTGGCGTTGGATCTTTATCATGCAAGGACTGATTACCGTTCTCGTTGCTGCTGGAGGCGCGTTTTTCATTAGTGATTTCCCAGAGAATGCCGCTAAGAAATCTCGATTCATTGTACGACCTTTTTTGACCGAGAAGGAAGCGGCTTATATTGTTGCTCGGATCGAGAAGGACCGGGACGATGCGATGACTACGCCATTCCAGCTTTCGAGTTATCTTCGTCATGGTCTTGATATAAAGGTCTGGGGATTTGCGGTCCAATTCATGCTGACTGCGACTGTTGGTTATGTGAGTCTCCCTCTTACATACTTCTCTGTCTGATACGGATCATGTCGAAATCTATGCTGACTCTTTTCCGAGGCCATCGCTTATTTCCTGCCCATCATTCTCCACGATTCCATGGGATTTGATCTCGCAATGTCGGAGTACGTCGTTCTCTGTGCATCAGATGGTAGCAGAGGCTAGTGCTAACATCGCTCAGGTGTCTCGTGGCGCCACCTTATGTCCTTGCAGCAATATGGATGTTCGGTTGTGCTTGGGACGTGCGGTCTAAACCCCATTGAATGACATTGACTAATTGTTGTACAGGTATGGCGACAAGCATCACATCCGAGGCCCTCTTGTACGTTTCCTACATGCCAGCCCAGCGCACCACTAGCTAATGCCATCTACAATAGATCATCATGAACGCCGTTATCGGTCTCGTCGGCCTCCCCCTCCTTGGTTTTGCAAAGACTCCCGCAGTGCGATATTTTGGCGTCTTCCTGGCCACGACCGGCCCACAAGCCAACATTCCATGCATGATGAGCTTCCAGGCCAACAACATCCGCGGTCAATGGAAGCGGGCCTTCTCCTCAGCGACAATGGTGGGCGCTGGAGGCATAGGCGGGATTATTGGCTCAACAGTTTTTCGTTCTCAAGACGCTCCGGGCTATAGACCGGGCATGTGGACGACAATTGGCTGTTGCGCTCTTGTGGTGGTTATTACCGCGTGGATGGACTGGGCATTCTGGAAGGCGAATAAGAGGGCTGATAGGGGTGAGGAGATTATTGAGGGGTTGGAGGGTTTCAGGTACACGCTGTGAGGGGGATGGATCAGGGGGTATCAGTGTGCTGTGTAGACTGCAATGAAGAATGATGTTGACGGCCTTGTTTGACGTCTCTCAATTTGCGGCACTTTCTGAGCTCACAGAACTCCAAACGGACTGGGAGCAGTATTTGCAACGGTATGGAGAGTAAACGACCGGTCGAGTAATTTCTCCAGACAACTGATAAGCCCAGAGCCGTTAGTTATGCACACGGTGATTTTATGGGCTTTCCTTCCTCATCGCGAATAGAGCATCCCGCTCATCGAGCGACATAACTCCTAGCATCAATCGCTTGACATGCCTACTGTTCTGTTACTCTGCTAGAAGCTGGCATCGCCCTTCGACCAGACTTTCGTCCCGGTTGCAAATGATCTTCCTCTTCCACTTTCCCCATACACTTTACATAGCTCAGCGTAGATTTACTTTTGGAAATATAAAACAGTGTCCTCGATTCGTTCTCTTCATTTCGTCCCTTCAGATGATTCCTGGAATCATGGCGAACCTCTTCTTCTGGTACTTGGCTCCCAACTCTTTTCTGTATCTCCTCTCCTTCTTCTTCGCCCACGCGCCCATTGTTGCGATGGCCACAGCAGAGAACACGACTGTCGTCCAAGATCTTGTGATGACACACATACTTGCCCATGCGAGCGCCTCAAACATGTAGTTAGGACATGTTACCCAATCGAATCCTAGGCCCTTGGGAACACCACGCTCAGTACCACCAGGAGATCGGAGATTGCGTAGCACAAGATGTGTGTTGAGATTGCCTAGCTCGCCAATGACGTACCCAGCAAGAGCGGGATAATCGATCAAAGGATTCAGCTCTCCTGCTGTGGGGTGAGTGGGCGAGTAGATGAAGTAGGCGATCAAGACTCCGGCGAGGATCCAGTAGTGGGCGGAGTTTTTGAAGATGTTGAGGGCGGGCATGGTGGCATTGCTGAAGCGGTGTACTAAGAAGGTTTCGACTTCGCGTTTGAGGAAATGGAGGGAGATGAGGGCTACGGAGAGATTTTGGAGGGACGAAGGTTCGGATGGTGCGCCGGAGTAGATTTGAGGGCGGAGGAAGTAGAAGATGGGATGGATGAGGAGAGGCCCGAGGTATTCGATGATGAAGACGGTGCGCCATGCGATTTGGAGACCTGGGCAGAGAGTCGTCAGTATCACTTGGTGTCAATTCTGCAGGATGAGGGGCATTACCCAAATCTTTGACCTGCACGACACTGCCATCTTTCAGGCCAAAGCTGTCGACGGTCTTGCCCTTCTCATTAGGCACAAAGGTACCATCTTCCTTGGTGATGCGAAGGCGGTTGATGTCGAACTTGGCTTCGGCGGCGATGCGGTGGTACAGGTCGCTCGTGCTGCCCTGCACGTAGATGCTCGTTTCTTTGGGCAGCTTGGGAATTCGCTTGCCTGTGGGACCGGTGAGTTGGATGAATGTCTCGGCATGGATATGGTAAGTATACCTCTAGGCTTGACCTGCAGCGTCACCGGTTTGGAAGCCATAATGGGCGAAAGGTGAAGATGTCGTCAGTGGGCGAAGTTGCAGAATTGGTAGACGAGCTGAGGCATTGGCCTCACGCACATGCGTGTCGGCCTCGTCTCGGGCCGCGGTCCTCTGCCACCCGAATCAATATCACCGTCTCGACACATCAATATGGATGTACTTTGCATTGCTCTCCACGTGTTCCGGCACAGGTCAATTTTCCTACAGAGCTGCTCATCGGGCTTGCTTGCCCCTCTTGCCTCGCTTCAGCATGCCACTGTTTGTCCTGTACGGTATACTGCGTCGAGCTCGCGCCGTGGCTTCTCGGCCGGGCTGGTCCAGACCGCGTGCGAGGCAACGTAACGACGCCTGATGCAGTTCGCACATGTGCACGTCTGCAGGGAGCTAAGAGGTGGAGCTGGCGTGGGCAGAGGAGCCGTCGTATCCTTCACTCGTCCAGTTGTCTCCTCTCACCGGCTCCTCCAGCCAGCCTTGGCGTAGCTGCGAACGCCTGTGGGGGCGGCTTCATGGTCATGGTCGACGAAGGATCAGCTGAAGTCGCACAGCGCGCAAATCACCGCTCGTGCTGCGGATGCTCATTCCGCGCCGCCAACATTGCCCCCACCGCTCGCCCATCGGTGAGAGCGAGAAGGCTGAAGCTGTCGCGCCGCCATGAGTCCACAGCTTCAGGGCCACGAGGTGGCTTGCATGCTCTAACCTGCTAGTGCCTGGCCTCGACCAAACAACGCGCACGTTTTACCAACGCGAATGCACACGGCTTCTGCGCCCTCTCCCTTCCATCGACCCTTTAGGAGGATGCACCAGGGTGCGGACGGCGCGTCGGTAAGACCGCCTCAGCCTCAGCTCGAGCTCAAAAAGTCAAAATAGCATATGCAGCTTGAGATGCACCTTCTACAAAACTGTCGCCTGCCCGAGTCGCTGGCTCGCTCGGTCTGCTCTTCCTGCTCACTGGTTGTTGCTCTTGTATTCTTGCGTGCTTGTACAACTATCTTTCCTTTAGCGTGCCAGTATACCGCTCCTGCCATTGACGTTTGATAGCAACGTTATCACAACAGGTGAGCTGCCCGTCTTCTCTTATTTCTCATCTCTGGACGCTCCTGCTGGCCACCGGACGAACGACAGAAGCAGGAGCCATGCTTGGCCATAGAAGCAAGTACGGAATTATGCTCGTGTCGAGACACGGAGAGCGGTTGACAAGCATCCGGTCTCGTGTACCTACAACACCTAAAGATGAACGATGGTCGGAGCACCTTGGAACGGGTTCCGCAAATCATTCGGCAGCCTTTCGAATCGCGCGGCTATCAGTATAAGCAGATGCAGCTTCTTGGGACGACCGAACGCGAAACTACCAATGCTACGCAGCATCAGAGCTCGCAGAGCCAAGCAATGCATCCAGACCCAGGAACGAATTCAGTAAGGGCACGGAAAAATGGACGAAGGACCAGGAGGAAGGAACAGCTACTGTGGAAGC